>JBAMHZ010000001.1:440995-451747 GCA_037177395.1 Alpinia galanga | reverse complement strand
AAGTACTCTCTGCATTTAGACAGCCGATTTGAAAAGATCGACCTCTCAAAGGCCGACATATGGACGTGATATATCCTGAGGCCTTAGTGACGACCAATCTCTTAAAACTCAGTTGCAGTTTGACCTCTCAAATTTCTATAAAAGAAAGTTAATCGAAAAAAATCAGCTCATTGAAGAAGACCGCCCTGATTTGTATTCAGTCAGTCAAAAATATTTAATCACAGATACTATATTGAGTTATCCTATCTAATGATCTTGGACTTAATTGATGTGGATACCACTCGGCCCAAGGGACCCGCAAACATATATAAAAATAGAGAAACTAGAAGTGGAGCAAATCAAAAGTTGAGCACAGAAGAAATCTGAAATCCAGGGACTACAGAGAAGGTTCCACTCCACAACATAATACGTACATCTAGTCTCTTAACAGTCTCTTCTCATGATAGCTCATAAACACCCAACATAATGAGTGAAGATTCCTTATAGTGATTATCCCCTAATTGCCTAGTAGCAGGGCATTACTTGTGAACAATCAGGCATGTGAAGAGCCTCGAATATACTATATTAAGGTCATGATCGAAGTAAAGGAAAGTCTCTATCTCTTTCTCTACTTTAAGATCTCATGTTTTCTTATATATAAGCTATATCTTTCATCCTTCAGAGGACTAATTTAATTAAGCATCAGATGATTGTCGCCAAGAGTGCTAGTGGTCATCTAATACGTGTTAATTTTAACATGATTTATTATTACGACTGTAAAAATCCATCATATTTGATGAACTCGACAATAAGGATCAAAAGTGACCGCATCATTGCCAACATAGTATCCATTGCTCAATGGTTTGAATCGTAACAAAAAAGTGCTTTATTCTACTTGTCCATGTGTATTTTCATTTAATTTCTCCCTTGTTTTCAATATTCGTTTTATTCGAATAAATATTTTTTTTACTTCGGATGATCAAATAAGAAATATACTCATCCATTGCCAATTCAGCACTCTAGATTTTCTCAAGATATGCAAATTATTCTCTAGTTTACACAAATATCCGATTCTCCTAAACATTTTCAGGAATTTTTTCTTTTTTACAAAAAGAGTTTAATCTTAATCTACTCAGCAACTTTGATTAACATTTATTTTGCCGGAAGCTGGTAGCTAGCCTCCCATTAATTATATCAAGTTGTCGAAAAATATTCTTCAAGATATGATCGCGTTAAAAAACCGTTTATTATATTAACATTATCATCATATCTTACTTTCATATTCTCCATGGATAATCCATAAAAATAAAAAACCTAATACACATAGATAAGTGTTGACTATATACGATTTCTATGAGACTAGCTAAATGGTTGTTAAATTCGTTTTCAGTTATATTATTTTAACTTAACTTTAATTGTTAATTGCACCTTAACTTTAAAACAAAAGGTCAACTAGAATCATTATACGTGGACCATTTGCAACAGAAATTTGGCATTGAAATGCCTTCTTATCTACACTAATTCATATGATAATCCAATGATCACTATAAATATCCTCCTAATTAACTAAACTCGTCGTCCACATCCACCTCAGTTCAGTTAATTAGCTTCTTGCCATCGACGCCAAGGAAAATGGCGAGAGCCACTTGTTTTACTTCAATGCTAATACTTTTCATGCTTCTTTCGAGCTCATGTAGCAGTAGCCAAGGAGCAAGACTAGTTCGCGGAACTTCCACTCTCATTCGACCTCCACCTTCTAGTGACATCGACGAAAACATGCATACTGTCCCCGGAGGACCGGATCCTATCCATGACGGTCATGGACATCCTAACAATGGTGGAAAATAGAGCTTTTAATTTGCCGTAATTAAGGAATATGCCATGACAATGTTATAAGTTATGATTTTGAGAAGAAAATAAATGTGTGTGTGTGTGTATATATATATATATAATGAGCTTGTCCGTTGAGTAAATATATAATAATTATCAGTTTAAAAATAAAATGTTATTAAATGAATTCATATCTTCAACGAAGAAGGAGCTAAATTATGGAGAACGCAGTGATAATTTTGAAAATATTGAGTGTCATTTTGGAATAATAATAATAATAATAATAACGCAATGAAATGAAATGAAATTTCCCTGCGTCGAGGAGACTTCGCTGTCGTTCGCGGCCTCGTCGCTGCCCTTGTTATCTTCCGCTTCTTTTCATTATGGCGGCGGCGGAAGGAGTCGTGCTTAACCACATCGCGAGGGCATCGCCCGACGTGAGCGTCTCGTTGCTTTCTACCAGGAGGTACGCCATCACCATCATCTTTACACCGTCGTCTATTCTCTACGGCAGCCGGAATCGATTACTTGCTCCATTTCCTCTTTCTGCTTTTTTCAAGGTGTTAGGATTCGAGCGGATCACACCCCCAAGTTCGGGGAATTCGAGGTGATTTGGCTCCGCCTTCCGCCGTCTTTTTCTCTGCATCTGGTCGAGAAGGATCCCAAGTCGAAGCTCCCCGAAGTGCCATCGACTGCCCTTGATCCAAGCGGCCGGCCTCCCGAGGGGACACCACATCTCCTCCGGCGTCTCCAACTATGATGCTGTTGTGCAATCTTCGAAGGTTCGATCTTTGCTGAGATTATTCTGCTAATCTGCTTTCGCTCCTTCAATTGTTTGTTAAGGTCGTTCCGAGCAGTTTGTCATAAATGTATTATCTTTATTTATTTGTTTAGGAGAAGAGGATAAATTTTTTTGAGAAGACCCAACCGGATGGGGAGACAAAACAAGTCTTTTTCTTTGATCCCGACGGTGAGTTTACTTCCCCTAATTGTGAATTATTAGAGATTCAATTTTGCATTTGCAGTCTGCACTTGTACTTCTTCTCCTCCCTTTATATATGTCTTTCATAGTCTGAGAGGGGCTGATAGTAGTTGTAAGACGTGCAACGTAATTAAACATATGGGGCCACGATTGTCTATTTCATGGATAATGTGCTTTGTTGGTGGCTGAGGGTGGAATGTCCAGAAGATTATAGCTCTGAAACAAGGATTGCTCATGACTTGACATTGATGCTTAGAATAAAGGAATAAACAAAAATGAAAAAGCTAAAGCGGAGAAAACAACTAAAAAGGGTGGAAAAAAGAGATGTGGGATTTTCTTTTTCTTTGTAGGATGGAAGGCGGAAGCCCTGCCGGAGTTAATTGGTATGATTGTACGGTAAGAGTAGAGAAAAGAAAATGAGTATTATTCCTTTTATGAGAGAATGGAAGGTGGAAGAGCTATCTAATATTTGATAAGACAACAAAAGAAAAGGAAGAAACAAGTGTATTTGCATGGATGGCATGCAAACAGCACAAACATAAGATGAACTATAACATTGATGCCTTATGGTCAGAACTAAAAAAATACTTGCCATAATTATTAAATTGTTGGGTTTTATTAGTTGATTAGATGACAATTTAGGATGTTAAACTTTGTCTTGCATTAGCATATCAACAATGCCCTGGGTGTAGGCCTAGCTAATGGTTTTTCAGTTATGGTAAAAACATCTCTTGCATTATACTTGGCTTCTTTTTTTTTCCCCTCATATTTGTTGGATTTTATTTCTTGTGAACAAGCAAAACCCTGGTTGGTTGCTCATTTGTTCTGGGTTGCTATGTCAGTTTAGCCCTAAACTGTATATATTTGAATGGATTATATGGTTTAAGTCAATCTGAGTTAATCTCATCCACGTGATCAAAGAACATATGTTCGGTGCTGCTAGTTTGTTACTAATTCCAGCAATTTTTGATGCATTGTTGCTACCAGAATAATCTTGCAAGTGCAAGTTTTGTTGCAAATTTGGACAAAAGTTCTATTTCCACCAAAGGAACATGAAATTAAAAAACAAGTGTTTGTGTGAAATAATAATTTCCCTATTTGAATTCTCTCTACCTTCTGATTGCTACATGGAAATAGACCTTTACAATTTGATTTATTTTTTTCTTGTTGGAAACTGATTCAACTTGGGCCTAACACTCTGTCCATTGTATTAGTTAAATGGACAGAATTTGAACACATGATCTTTAGTTCTAATATCATATTAAATTAGACTCGATGATCACTTATTCCAAAAGGCTTAAGTTGTTAGGAAAGAGATTATTCTCTACATTTATATTCTTCACAACAAGCTGTGCTGTTAGTTTATCTGACTTAACTTTCAACTCAGTAACCAGACAATGTAATGCTAGTTTGGTTATGTTTGGATCATTCCTGATGTGTTTTGCATTCTGACATTTGGATGGATCAAATAAAGGTGGAATGATCAACTTAGTGAAACAAATATTCATTTTGTAGTATTAAGATTCTGGAATGACCATTCCGCTTTTAAATTCTAACTGCTTCTTACACTACAATTTCAGTTTTCCATGCACTTGTAGTGTTGTAATTGATACTAATTCATCAACTTTTCACCATGTATATTTCATTTTCTGAAAATAATCTCATTCTCCATTCTCTCAGTGCAATAATACATGGGTATGCAAACATTTATTTCTCTCTGATTTCATTTCATTTCCCATTATCTCATTCCATTCAATTACGCAATGTGACCTTAGGAGTTGAGACACACGAGCTGATACCGTGATCAATACTCTAGTGTTACGTTTACTTGATTTCTGCTTGTGTTTCCCATGTCATTTATTCCTTTGCAAATGCTGTGAAATGCCCAAACTTAGATTTTTAGATCAAAATTCTCAACTCCAATGTAGGTGCTGTTATGGGAGCGAATTCAATTTTCTGTGCCTGTGATTAGAAATTTGTTTGATCTTTCTGACAATATAATCTGTCTTTTAGAACCATTTTGTCCAGTGCTTCTCAGAAAAATCTGATTATGATATCAAAAATTTGCAGGTAATGGACTGGAAGTGGGTCGTTGGTAAGCAGTTAGCCTCCAAGAAGAGCAATAACGAAGATGCCTCAGGCCCTCACTGCTGTGGTTAGTAAAAAGAATAATCAACCTTGTATATATATCCATGCTTGCTTTTTCTCCTTGTTGCAATAACGAAGTTGGAAGATGAGGATTGCACTTTTCTTCAAATTTGTTTTGCAGGGTATCTTTAGGACTTCTAACTCTGCTCATTTAAACTATAGAGTTTTAATGTCGTCCTTTTGGGGGAACAGGATCAAGCATTACGTTGACTGGATCACTTAGGAGGCTTCGTATCCAGTCTTCTTCCCCATCATAACGATAAACATGTGGGCAATAATAAGACTAGAGCAAGTCCAAATCCAAACACACGTATTAAAACAAAGAAGGCCGCAAAAGCCTTTCTAGAATTTCAGCCCGATTGCTAGCAAATTAAACTATGAAGAACAATTTGATTCTTTTCTGATAAGGATTAGAAATGGGCGGTGGCTGTGATTGCAACCCCAAGAAGAAATGCCAAAAGACACCTAAGAGTTCCTTTAGAGAAACAGGTGTAGTTCAACAGACCTTGATTATTGAGTCTGATCACTCTCAATCATTTGAGGTCTCCATCACTTAATTATTAAATGATATTATTAATAATAGTAAATAGTTTAGTGGGGACTTACACTAATTATTCTCTTAAATTTGTTTGGAATACCTGCAACTTAATCATCATTAGAATCAGGTCAAGATGGTGGCAGGTGAAACTAATCTTTCCACTTCAAAAACAAATTGAGTTGCATCGGAGCAAGATGGTCAACGGAATCTTATTGCCATAGTCAACGAAGGATTTGTTTGTGGTCATAATTTTTCATCCTGGTAAATGCCTCAAGACTCACAAAATTAAATCTGAGAAGAATATTTTCTGAGATTTTCATCCCAAAAATTTAGGTATGGCTCATCAGTTATTGCTGAAATGGAGCTGTGTCTAAGCAGTGATCGTATCCGAACAAAACAATCCAAGAAATCAATGGCATCCTCAATCAGAAAACCTCGAGGATCAGCGTGAAGAGGCACGACAAGATCACAAGCACTGCGTCCGGCGGCGCAACCGCTGACGCCGCCGCGCCATTTGACACAATCTGGATCGTAAAGTTGCACTCCGGCGTCGACGGGTCCTGCGTCGTCTCCACCGCCAGCCCCTGGAAGTTGCAGCTCAGCGCTTGTTGGTTCTGCACCTGGAAATACATATTAAATGCGAAGGAGGCATTCCCGTTTGCATCCAACCCGTTGCAGCTCGACCCGTACCCCAGCGGCGTGCAATCCGACCTCGAGCACGCGTAGTTGATATTGTCCCCGAGCTTGCTCACGTCGCCGGCGCCGCCCGCGGCGAAGACGCACCACCTCTTCGGAAGGTACTGCACGTTGCTGGCCGCCACCGGTAGCACCTCCTGCCCCTGCCCGGAGTCCAGCGCGAACTTGGGCTGCCCGTCGTACTTGAAGATTCCCCAGTGGCGCTCGAAGTTCCCCGGCGCGATGCTCTTCGCGTCCTCATCGATCAAGCTGAACATGTACACCTCCACGTACTGGTTCGGCCGCCGCGGCGTCCCCTGGGTCGCCGACAGCTTCCGCAGCAGCCCATTGTAGAACCGCTGCGCGTACGCCGTCTTCGCGTTGACGTCGCCGTCCGTTGGCCACCCCACCTCGCCCACGATGATCGGCAAGTTCTCCAGACCTACCGCCGTCAAAGCAGCGACCAGCGTGTCGAAGTTGGCATCAAACACATTGTTGTATTGGATCCCGTTGCTGTCGACAATCGGCGAGGACGTCCCGTCGAAGAAGGCGTAGTCAACGGGGAAGTTGGGGTTGTCGTAGAGGCTGATGAAGGGATAGATGTTGACGGTGAAGGGCGCGCCGGAGTAATTGAGAAAGGACACAATCTGGGTCATGAGCTCGCTGATGTCGGCGCGGAAGCGGCCGGCGGACGGCACCGGATTGCTCGTCGGAGAATTGTACACGTCGGCGTTCAGCGGGACGGTGGCCTTGATGCTGTCGCCGACGCCGGCTCTATTGAGGGCGGCCTGGACGTTCTGTAACGCCGGCAATGTGATATTCAAAAACGAACCGTTGTAAGTCGTCAGAAAGGGCTCGTTTCCGACCGCAACGTATCTGAAATCAAAGTCTCAGCTCTTTTTCCTTTTGATAATTATCTGTAAATTCATTCAATACTCACTTGATCTTGACGCCTCCTGGGAAATTGTAGCGACTGACGTTGTGCTTCACCCATTGCCTGGCGGTGTCGAAATCGATCATGTAGCCAAGCATGTTATTTGGAATGGCGACCATGACCTCGATTCCAGAGCCGGCGAGGGCGTTCATGGTGGCGGCATCCGCATCGAAAATCTTCACCCTACTGATTCCATTCGCCTTCAGCATCCGCACCACGATATTTGGAGGCAAAGGATGCGACGCCATCGTTCCCCAGTTCACCCCCAGTCCGTCCACCCACCCGGAAGAACATATTCCCACGAGGACGACGAGGTAGAACAAGATCCTGCAATCCGACATAATTCCGACCAAATCTATCCCCAAAAAAAAAAAAAATCAGCTTTTCGGAACTGAGTAGCCAAGAAGAGCGGAGGCTTCTAATCCAATGGTTCTAAAGTAGATAGATGTGTGAGATGGAGGAGGAAATAGGAGTTATTGGTCAGGGGAACTTTGATCATCTGAATAAAAAGGATGAGGGAGTGCTTTAAGTTTGAATTAAACATAGAGGAACAAATGAATCACTTGTCTTTCCTTTCGTGTGCCAAGACAAGGACAGAAGATAAGTTAAAATAACAGAATAGATCAAGAGCCACGGGAAGAAGAAAAAAAAAAGTCAAACAAAGGAACAAGAAATATTGCTGATTACACACCAAGGATGTTCTCAAAGAGATCGAATTGCAAAGGAGTAAACAGAGTAGACATCTAAATATCACGGAAACTATCCATCAATCGCCACGATAGCACTGAGTTCTACAAAATATTCTCTGAGACAGCATGAGAAGACAGAGAAAAGAAGTTTCAACGTACTTTGGGCGCCATGGATGAACAGGACAAATTGATGAAAGAACACGGAGCCACCTCTCAAAGATCCGGCATTTATCGTGGGCCGAGCGCAGCAGATTGAAGACCGAAAACTTGCTTCAAATTCAGGAGCAAGAAAACTGCGAGGATTAAGAAAGGGAAAAGGTCGGAGCTGTTGAGAGGAGCTTGAGAAGATTCCCACTGCGCAAAAGTTGCAGGAAAGGTTTCAGCTTTTGACGCACTCCTCTGCCGCTCATTCGATTCGATTCGGGCAAATAGAAATCAGATCGCGCGAGGAAGAGGCGATAAGGCCGGGGGAAGGAAATTTCGAAGAATTTTAAGGGGTAAAATGGTCGTTTGACTTGACGGCTGATGCGATCTAAGGACAACACCAGTTGGATTCCGCCACGAGCCGACGTGGCGGATTTGTCCGGGCGGCAACCCACGTTGCGGCGGGTAACGGAGACGGGTGTGACGGCGACTGTTATATTATAAAGTTTCGGCCGTTTCCTGTTCCCATATCGGCATATCGGATTCTAATGGCGAGGGAATCTGATGCGGTTTTGGGATTTGTGAGGCAACTGACACGACGACGAGGACTCGAAAGTTCTTTCATCCATAATTAAGTACAAAAGTAATTATAGAATACTTATTATCTTAAAACATTTATTCTAAAATCGTAAAAGTATTTTTTTAAAAATATATTATATCTTAACGCATTCGATAGTATAATGGCCTCAAGTAGATTAATTGGACTAGTTTTAACCAAACAAATATAATAGGGTTGAGTTTATACAACAATATAATACGGTTATCTATTTTATTTATCACGTAGTTTATACATAGTAACTAGTTATTTTGTAATTATAATGGATTAATAATTAATCTGTTATCTGTCATATAAAAATGCAATAAATCAATCATGTAAATAAAATTTGATTAACGAACTGAAAACTTATAAGTGTTTGGATGCTTAATTATTTTTTAAATCTACATTATCTATTTAGTAATGTTTTTTTTTTTTTTTGCGTGTGAGATTTGTTTTTTCATTAGATAATATATAAAACTGCTTGATATATTTGCAGAAAGCAATAAAATATATGATAAATTAGATATATTTACAAATATTTGATATATTTGTTAAAATTTGGAAAGTGCATAAAACATTTAGTAATTAATTGTACAAAAGATAGGATTTTTTTTAAGAAAAAAAACATTCATTAATATTTAACAACTATATAAAAAGCAAATTTTACTTTAAAATTTTTATTATGTTGTTAAAATGCCTCACATTCATTTATTAATATAAATGATAATTTATAAGAGCAAAAAAAATATTTTTAATTTTAACAACAAAATAAATAAATCTAAAAGATATTAATTCCAATATTAATAAAATTCTCAAGGATACTTTTTGAAAACATTAAAATAAAATATACTCGTTACGTAGTATATTAATATCAATAAAAAATTTAAGATTTTTTTTTATAAAAAAAAGTCTTTTATAATTAAAACTGATACAAAATTATAAACCAATAAAAAATTGCACCAGCCGGGAATCGAACCCGGGTCTGTACCGTGGCAGGGTACTATTCTACCACTAGACCACTGGTGCTGCTGTTTAAGGTGGGCATCATATTAATATCTGTCATATATAATCTTGTACCAGATGCCAAAACTCTTTTGGAAATGGTGGCATCTGGAGTAAGGCGCGAGGATTTCGTGGTCGCAGGATTTAGCCACAAAAGAATGGGTTCAAAAGGCCTGAACTAAAGATGGTTGAAGACAATGAGATAAAGCCTACGTTGGAGCATGCATGCATACTCGCTTGATGAGACCGAGGAGTTCATAGGAATCACATAAATGAAGTCTGATGCAGGGACGCGGGGTGGGCTTTTGATGCCTGCAAAGTTTATGGAAACGTTGACATGGCAGATCAATAAACTCCAGCAATGCATGATGTCATGTCTTGATACCGATGAAGGAGCACAAGCTTTTGAAGCATCCCTGGTGGGGCTCAATCGAGGCTGGAGACAAAAGCCTGCACCTTCACTGCATTAGACAAAGTCGATATATGAGTTTTCTCGAGGACCTGGAAGAGAGGATGTGTGCACCATGGTCTGTGTTGGCGAATCTAGATGAGGAAGCGAAGGCCGATCAGCTCTGGGACTGAACCACGCAGCCTAATTTAGTTATACACTTCCTAAAAAATAACATAATTGCTGGCGATAATATTATTCAAGAAAAAAAAATATCAATAAACATGTCGACAGACAGCTTATCAATGGCATGAGACAAAATTGGACTTAGAGAAATTACTGGTTCTCTAAGATGTTTTTTTTTTCCTTTTCCTTTTTCCCTCAAAATGAAGTTACAAGTCCTATACCGAGCTCCTCTGCTAGCTCGTCCCACAACGGAAGGAGAGTTAGTACCACCAGAAAGGTGGCTATTATCACAGCAGTTCTTCGCCATGTTCCCACTTCAGACACATCGTTCAAGCAAGGCTTTTCCGGGGTCCTCTGGATTCATTGCATATTCTTTTAGGGAAAATTAGAAACATAAAAAAACAGTAAGAAGGGTTCCAGTGCAATCATTTTCTAACCTGGCAAATTAGAACGTACAGGCCCCAAGGAAGCGAGAGGTCTCCACCAAGCTTCAAAAAGAAGAAACGAAATTATGCTCCCATTAACTTGTGTGGCTGGTTTCATATCCTTCTACAACAGTCAAGGGGAAGACGATTACATACCAGTCCCAGACCAAGCAAGGAATATGTGGCCAAGCCAAAGCTAAGCAGTGCATTTTTACCAAAAGCACCCTGCATGAA
>JBAMHZ010000001.1:407366-435359 GCA_037177395.1 Alpinia galanga | reverse complement strand
TTTGTGTAAAAATAATTGTATGGTGGCATTGCAATAACACACTACAGACAACAACAACAACAATGAAAACCAAGCCTTATCCCATTAGGTGGAGTCAGCTATATAATCCTTTTACGTCATTAGACTCTATCTCACACTGTATCATTATCTATATTTAAATAAATTTTATCTTGTTTTATTGTTACTAATCAAGTCTTTTTTGATCTTTCTCTTCCACGTTTGATGTGTATATTTATCATATATTCACATCACCTAACTGAAGCATTTATTAGTCGTCTAAGTATATATATGTACCACCTTAAATGTGTTTTTTTAGAGTTTTCCCTCTAACAAATTAGACAGCTGTTACAATCTCAGTATTGTGAAGATTCTCATATCTCAGAAATGAAACACTCCAGTATCACTTCAATAACCCACAGTTTTTGGACTCAAATCGCATGACAGCTACACCGAACAATTATTTTGAAGATGGATAACTGCAGCCACAGTTGCAAGTTAAGCATTTTTGATCTTGACGATGCAAGTGGCAAAATTAGACAGACAACTATATAGACAAACATCACTTCCATGGTTACATATAGGAACCTCCTAAAATCTCTTTTGTAAAACTGGACCCATAAGTAGTCAACCTGTTCGAGCCTAGAGGCACCTTTAATTCAATACTGACATGACCATACAGATGTGCAAAAGAAACTAAAAACTACCAACAAATTTTTGAACAGTGAATAACATTGATCAGCTAGAGCAGGATACAGCAGAAAAGGTAGAAAGCAATTTGAGGTTACCAATTAAAAATTTCTGTAAAAACATATGCATTAGATGCAGCAAACACCAGGGGTGCTATATATTTAAGAAATAGCCAATGCTGCATTCTTTTTTAACCAAATAAACAATTTAATAATAGCTTTATATTTCAATATTTCATCATAATATAAATGGAATAACATACGTATAGCCAAGTGTAGCTCTGCTGATGAGTCCAAGAAGCAGTGAGCCCTGAAATAGCATGCTAGGGACCTGTACCAGATCTCCTGCTGCAGTTGGATTTGAGGATAACAACAACCCAACAAAAAACATTGAAAAGGAAAGTGCAGCACCAGCCAGTGGACCAGCCATTGAGACATCAACCTTGGTCTTTCGATCAGGAAGAATAGATTTGAACTGCAAGAATTAATACCAAAACATGAGCAACGGAGGAAATGTATGGTAACAAAGGAAATACTGACTCAAGGTTTAAGGAAATACTGACTCAAGGTTTAGTCTAAACATACTACCAAACGAATGAAGAAAAGTAGAAAATCTTGGCATGTTAATAGTTACGAAATCCTATGCCATTGCTTTTGACAGGCAATACAATGATGAGGTGTTGCATCCATGCAAAGCAATTTATGGTTAGCTAAGAACTCGAAACAGCATTTGCAAAATTACAATTCAGTGTGCGTCAGTAATTGGCTAAAAGTAATGGTAGCTATGCCGCTAGTTTCAGTAATGAATAATAACACATGATTATCATCTGGAGTATCTGATGCTCTTTAATGACAGCCATGGTCATGCAAGAATCACCAAGACAATTAATAAATTTATATATAAAAAAGTAAAAAATAAGCAAACTGGTATATAGTCAGGCAACAAATTGACAAACACAGTAATACAAAATTTAACAATAAAGTTCATAACTTTATTGAAATTCCTGATGGAAGTTGATGCAAACACCAACCTGAGTTACAGCACCAAAACTTCCAAGGCTAATGTTTGGGATGAAGAAAGGGATACTCAATTTCACTTTCTTTGGGAATGCTGCTAAAAAATGTCCAACCTCCTGCAAAGATAACATAAGCACATTGCATTATCCTATATAAAAGATATTGTGGATTTAGCTTCTATAACAATTACAAGACGTACAAAACATGAAATGCAGTTCTAAAAGACAGCATGAGAAGCTAATCTTCCCTTTAAGCTTTCCATGAATGCTGGTTGTGAAGAACACCATGCAGTGTTTGCAGTCATCATTTTCTAACTCTACAATGTAGAAAAGGTTTATCATGATCTAAAACTCAACTAGAAGAAGCATTTTGTATTAAAGTATTCAGAATCAATGGAGATTTTCTTTTTGAAAAGAGTGCTGAAGAAAGGTGAAACTGAAATAATATCAGCAGCATCAATTGCATTGCAAGAATAAATGTGTACAATATCTACAAGTATTAGTTATGATACTCAAGAAATTTCAGGAGATGCCAACAGACAATTATCAATAGTGGCAAATGATTTTCTTAAAAGAAAAGATAACAGTAAAACAGAAAGACAAGCGATAAACTAGAAGTTATTGTATACACTGAATTGAACTTACATGAAATAGCTGAACACCAAGGACGCCATAAGCTAGTGGTAAAGCAGATTCCACAAAAGGGAACAGTTTCTGCATATCAGGTGGTTCTGTAGCATTTGGATCTGTAAAGTACTTGACTACCTCTGGTGGAAGAGTATTTATCTGGTATTTATAAATATTAATGCTTCAGCACCATTTCAATATATTCACAACTACAACTAGAAATGTTAAGAATAAATGTACCTGAGATGCAATTCCCAGCTCCACACAGGAGCCTATGGTTAACACAAAGAGAAGGAGAGCAATAACATATTGCCATAATGTTGTGGGTCCAGGCTCAGAAACTTCTTTCCTCAGCAAACCAAAACTTACACGTGGCCCACCACGTGGGTCTGGTCCTTCTGAGTTAGGTTCCTCTACCAGGAATAGATTATACTTGTCTCTAGTAACTTCTTGGAGCTGCCTCTGAAGTTTGGCAAAGACATCTTCCCTTTTACCCCGCAAATTCCCTAGAAAGAGGATACCTTCCCCAAGATCGCCAAAAGGTTCCTCTCTGGTCACCCAAAAAGTTGAGTATCCAAAAAGTTTTTCCTTAATGAGCTTTACATCAGATGGATCCACCTTCTCAGGTCCAAGGAGTTCCAACAGCTTGTAAGAATCAACTTGAAAGCTACTATAAACTGGTCCCTCTGAGGATATCCCAGGTGTCTACAAGGGAAAAAAAATACTAAGGCAATAAATATAGACAAAATCCAATAAATAATTGTTTGTGAATTCCTGTGTATGTTATCTCAAGAATTGCAGAGAACAAAATAAAACAGGAAGTATAGTTCCAAAAATAAAGAACGTTCACCTACTAGCCATTTCTTGGTTACTATCTAAGAAGAGTGAGCCACAATTATCAGAAAGAATACAGACATGGCACGGAAGACTTCTGCATGTTTCTATTATATTTCTTCCTCAAGTTATTTTTCTTAAACTAGAAAAGATAATAAATTAAAATGATGCCATAGAACTACATCCACTTTTAGGTGTTTAAATTGAAGTTCAGGTGAAGCTCGTGGCCCCGGCAAACAAAAATGAAACTTGGACATGAATGAATTCGGTTGTCTGCCAGTTCACGATTACATGCAAACTTAGACGGAAGGCTAACTGATCCTCGATGAGAAAAATCACTCAGTATACAAGCATCCAAACTCATTCATCCTGATCTGTAACTCAGGCATCTCAAGGTTCCTATTACCCAGATAGCAAAATGTTTGACTATGGTTGTGCAACTTCTCGGAATCAAATCTCATAACCACCACTCTCCTTTTTGAAATAAGAAGCTGCTATTTGATCTTGGATAATTGAGCCAGTCATCTACACAGTCCCATCATGTCTCCTCCAAATAAAATGAATTGAATTCAAATCAGGATCAGCTAACCTTACTGGGAAGACTATACCTATGCCAAGTAGAACTTATAGTCAAGGTAAACCAGTAACCAAACTTGGATAAACACCCCTTTGAAAAGCTTAAGGTATTAGGTTATAGGTCAATTTCATGTATGCATATCTTTCAGATTTTGATTATTCAGGATTGTCCTTCATCTCTCTTGTTAACTCTGATCCCGTATGAGAACTTTGCTCAGAATTATAATCCATGTATCTTTTATTTTGAAAAAAGGGAAACAAAACAACAGAATGTGCCCCTAATGCACTACCTCCCCAACTTAAATTTATGTATCTGTATTCACTAACTGCCTAATCATGACCCTAATGCCCCACAAATTTTTTAGTGGCAGAGATGGTGAGTATTATGAAAATAATCCCACCGTTCAAAATTTTGTAGCCACCTAGATTCAAGCTCTCATAACTATTGAAGATTATAGTCACTCGCATCTGCAGAAGGATAATATTTCGAGATCAGAATATTTATAGCACTGATACACACACACATATGACTACAATTCATTGATTTGATCTCACATCTGATTCTAAAATATAAAGAGCTTCCAGGCAAAGTGTCTCGCTTACCGCAGTTGCTCTCCACCTAAAAGTGGTGTATCAATGTGCAATTGGAGGAGACGGAGAACAATGTATACACTTGCGTCTCTTGGGCAAGAAGTAATGTTAAAAATATGTGAGGGTGAGAATCATACTTATTAAAATAAAACTCGAAACTGAAGAATAGATAAATACAAATAATAACTTATGGTTTTGGGATAAGTAGTCATCCAAACAAATTGAAGCACAAACACGATTGTTTCTTGAGGTTCTTTGCATAATGACAAATGGATCAAATTGAAGGTGGAAAACGATAGTTGAAATTTAAATGGATGACATGATTTATGCAATGAAGAAATTTCAAACGATTCGAGAGACCATTGGGAAAAAAAAATGAAAACATAGTATATCCATTTGGGGAATAAAGCAGAAAGTAACTTAATTGGAATAAAATATGATGTGAAAAAAGATGTACCCTAGACGTCTTGTTTGCCTCCGAGTTCAGCTCTTCATCGACAGCAATCGACTCCACTTCCTCAGTTGACTGATTACCCGACCTTTTTTCCTCCCCTCTGCCATCTCTCCCATTGACCGAGCACCTTATGCCATCAAACCGCCACCCAGTTTTCCACTCTCCCACCTTCCTCTTGCACAAGAAACACAACTTTCCGGAACGACTCCGCTCCGGAACCGAATTTCTCCCCTTGAAGCCGCCTCCCAAGGGAAAAGAGCGGAATCGAAGGTTCGGGTTGAGGAAACAAGAGCTTGGAAGCGTTCCCATGGGACCGCACCGAATTCGAACAAAGCGGACGGCGGCTAAGAACAATGGATTAGAACGACGCGAAAGCGAGGGCGTCGGAGGCGGAGGACGGATTCGAGATTAGGGTTTCTGACCTCCTACCGGTTCCAGTAGGTGCAGAGCACGAGGAGAAGGAGGAGGAGGTCGAGCGAATCGCAATCTCTCCGGTTGGTTGTCGGAGGGGGAGGAGAGAGAGGGAGCGAGGCAGATAAGGATGGGACTGGGAGCCGGGAGGAGGAGACGTTGGGTGTCCGCTTCTAATGTACAGTCGATGCCCAGCACCGTTGGATTTTGTGGCTCTGACGTTAGATCGCGCAGCATCACCGTTGATTTTTTTATGCAATGTCTTCCATTAGTTGACTATTTTCGGGAATTATCATGTGGACACTCATCTCCAACTCCCATCGACAAGAATTGTCACGTGCCAAATTCTAGGCATCGTGCAAACTAAAAGTTAGTTGTCCACGATCATATTCGAGAACTTCATGAGATAAGATTTTGCCATTTTGTATGCAGAGAGTAGAAATTGTATCGTGTTGTGTATCGGAATTCTTTGGCCAAGGTTTCGAATCATTGACGAAAGTCACACTGTCTTGTCTCCGCCTTGGTCAACTTGGGGCTTCCAATAAAATCCAAGACCAAGCAACCCCAGGCTGGCCGCCGCCACATTCACCAGCAATTTCTTTATTTATTGAGTCAGCCCCACCATCATGTCACCCGCGGCCTGCTCTGCACCCTCACTCCGGCCATCTCTAGGCTTCGAGCTTTCTGACCGCGCCGGCAGCGCCATTTTCTTTTGACAACTTGCGTTTTCTGCCTTCTCGGACTGTTCCTTCCCGACTGCCGCCCCTGCAGCTGTGGCTGAGCGCTCGTCGATCGATAGTGGCAGTGGCCGGCCAGCTTGGGGAAGGTGATTTGAAGCGCGTCGTTCTCGAACACGGCGCGCACATGCACTGTTAATGTCGTCGAAGCTGGCTGGCATTTGGATGTCCTTCTGGAACCACTGCATGCCATCCCTTGCCGCCGGCATCGAGAGCGGCCGCCCACCGCTGGCCCGGGCGTTGCCGACGGTGTCCATCTGCACCTAAGTTGCTCCTTCTTGAATCCTAAAACACCAGCATCAAATGTTATGTCACCTTAACTTTACGATCCAACACTTATTTTTTCTTTTAAAAAATGCAAATCGTTGGTTAGCTATTTCCATATTCGTTGATAAACTCAAAAAGTGAGAGAGCGATTAGAAGAACTTGCCGGGGAGATGAATGAGAGCGACGACCGAGTTTTCTCCTCGTAACCCATTCCAGAAGGGATCGAAATCCTCGTACAAGGCCAAGTTTTCTCCTTGTACAGGTTCAAGAAGGCGATCGAAGTCCTCATCCAAGCGAGGAGGTGTAGTTTTAGGCTTAACATCCATTATGAGATGAACTATCAATTTTCGAGAGACCTAAAGGGGATGTGGTTGAGGATTTAGCTAGACAGCCCTTGTAATTGGCCTCTTAGATATGCATGCATGACCTTGGTCACATTGCTTGGCTTGTTGGATTATCATCCAACAAATGAATTGGATACGTCTTACAATGAGATTTCTTAATTTGTTGATTTGTCATTTGATATGCCTTTAATTTCTTTACCTCCCACTTTCTTAATTATAAGATGCTTTACTTCTTGCGCCATTGTGTATATTCTTCGGACGGTAGCATATCACTTTTTAAATTTTATTTCTGTTAATCGCGTTTCAAAATCTAGTTGTTGAATAGAGGAGAGTGAGATGAGCAAGTAGAGGAAGGTGAAGCCGGAATTATGTTGGGGTGAGCAACTGATAGTGGGATATAGGAAGAGAAGGCTAAATACGGGGAATTGGACATTTTTTTCCCTTCTTTCTCTTTCTCTGTATATCCAAGTAAATATTTTCCCTCCTTTAATCTCCTCTTCTTCCTCTCATTTTCTTTTCTCTTAATGGCCTGATAGATGAAGTTATACTTTTCAAAAGGAATACAAACTATACTATCTCTTTTATCTTTTAATCCATTTCTGAATCTAAGTGATTTGAGTAATAACTAATGTTAAAAGTTTAAGTTATATATATATATATTAAAAAAAGGATTATATACTGACTAAATTGCGCATCTGCTACAGAGAAGGAACCTTCCACTCACTTTCCTTTACCTTGGTGAAGAAGATATTGAGCTCTGATTTTGATGCATAGATGAAATGAATGATTGGCCATAATTAATGTCTGTGCGAAAATTTACAGTGGATCTTTTCATCCATGTGGAGCTAGGAAGACCAACTAATTTTACCAAGAACAAGATATTAATGATTGGTCAAGATTCAAAAAGATGAAGTGCCCAATCCTACCACTGCAAGGGAAATTGAAATGAAGGTGGACGGTTGACTAAAGCATAACGTTCTAGCAGATTATTTATCCCCAATTTATCATCATCCTTAAAAGATGGAAAAGAAGGATGAAAATATTCTATTTTGTCATACATCTTTCTCTTTGTCGATCATATATGATGGTTGATCTTATTATAATAGAAGAAACTAAACCAAAGGTTTTCATTTTGATCAAAATAATTGCATAATATATTCATGATCCTCTTGTTGTTGATCCTGCAGCAGAAACTCATGCTTAAACGCATGCATGCATTAGCGAGATGGGCATGTAATAACTATATGTGTTCATGAATCATGATCAGTAAGGTACTGGTGTGGATGCAGTAATCTATATACAAAAGAGATTTTATATTAATTTGGCTACGTGGGGTTCAGAAACTGTTGAAGCCATGCTGAGATTTAAGTTTCAAGATTTTGGTCGGTGAATCTTTTCCTTTTCCACTTTGCTTTATGAATCTCCCAATCTACCTTCATGGCTTCAACCATCGCCTCCTGCTTTTTCTACAATTAAAACCTACCTTACTACACACTGTCCAGTCCAGCTGAATATATATACTCCTCGAGTGCCTGTAAAAAGCCTAGCAAATGACAGTGGAAGAGAATTGAGTCTAAATTTAATTGATTTTGGCCATCTCCTTTTTATTTTATCTTCCCCAGAGAACTGCAGCCATATGACTTCTCTGTCGTCTCCAAACGCATGCTTTTCTAATCACTATATATAATTTATACTTAGCTTCTCTATCTCCCACTCTTTGGCTTCTTCTTCCTGAGCCAAGATTTTTGAGCTTCCATTGCTTATCTTAAGATGGAGAGAGAGAGAGAGAGAGAGAGAGAGAGAGGTGGAAGCAGGTGTTTGGAATGAAGCTTGATTCAAGATCTTTTCGAGCACGAAAAGGAAAGGAAAATCAAAGAAGATCTCGGACCAGGCTTCATTCCTCACACCTTGCTTCTGGAATATATATCAATCTGCAACTGTTAAGTAAGGAATCACTTGTTTTTAGTTTTGTTGTATTTGTGTTTATGTCAAATGAAATTAATTGTATTATCAAGATTTAAGGGTAAAAAACAAATACGTTTATATGGTATTGAAAAACTTTGGAATGTATTTTGAAGGTTTTAAGTTTGCGAAAATCTTTTTTTATACAAAATAACGAACTTCAAGGGTTGAAACAAAAGTTTCCAAAAATATTAGGTCGGTTGGCGAAACCGCCCATCTCTCTCTCCCTTCTCTGTCTCTCGCTTCGAGCTGCGAGTCCACGATTCGAGGGCTAATTTGAAAATTTGTCGCAGGCGAAAACTTATATACTTTTCTTTCTTTGTCGATTCTCCTATAAATTCCCATTTCTTTCCCAATGTCGTATTCTGAGCGTGGTGCGGTGTGCTGAGTGTGGAACACTGGGTCGAGCTATTATCTAATATCTATCCTCTCCCGAGGTGCGAATTCCTCTTTATCATTTTCTTTGCGTTTCGTAGTTTTAATGGTACGTTTTGGTTATTTTCTTTCTTCTTCTTTCGTCTTTCTTGGATCTCAGCAATGCCGTTGCTTTATTCCTTAGTTCCCGATATCTAGCTATATATTGCGACTTTATGTTCTTGATGTCGAAGACATTCTTGTTCACGGCACATGCTCACGAGCAGTTTCTGGCAGGTTTACCTAGATTTTTTTTTTAAAAAAAAAATATTTCATAGCTCATTTGCTATATCGGTTCGAGAACGCAAAGGGAAAAAGGAAAAGAAAAAGACGGAACCTTCGCTAACTTTATTTTTCATCGCTTTGTGATTTTCGAAGAATCAATCCCTTTATGTTCTTGTTCTCAGTTGGTTTTGTAGTTTCCTAAAATTTTTATTTAGGCATTTCCTTCCCTTTCTAAGACTTGCAGGATGTTGATATGGAAGTTGCTGGGCTTACCCACCTTAGCGACCTTGGTGGAAATAATGGCCTGTCAACTTGGAATTTTTAATCTTACTAATTAACTTTGATCCCTTCTTTAGCCTCCTCTCTTCTCACTGCTTATGACTGATATATTCTTTAGCTTCTAAGTCCATTCTTTGATTGACATGGCCGAAACTCATCTGCGATCTTGTAACAGTGAGTGTACCATTTATGAATTAGGTTTCAGGGAAAACGGAAGATTGGCGCTTTCAGAAGATGAAAACATGTCAAATTATCTGTGTGCATGTGCTTCTTTTGATGTGCTGTGCGTCGCCTGGAAAAGCAGGCGACATGAAGTACAAGGATCCTAAACAGCCAATTAATGTTCGAATCAAGGACTTGATGCGTCGAATGACACTTGCTGAAAAGATTGGTCAGATGACGCAGATCGAGCGCGAGGTTGCATCTGCACAAGTCATGAAAGACTACTTCATAGGTAAGACAATTGACTTAGATAATCATATGGTTTGGATGCCAAAAAAAAAAAAAAACCTGTTTATGTACGCCAGGTAGCGTGTTGAGTGGTGGGGGGAGTGTGCCTCGTCCTCAAGCCAGTGCTGTAGACTGGGTGAATATGGTGAATGACTTTCAGAAGGGCTCTCTGTCGACTAGGCTGGGGATTCCCATGATATATGGGATTGATGCTGTTCATGGACATAATAATGTTTATAATGCAACAATATTCCCTCACAATATTGGTCTTGGAGCTACTAGGCAAGTTCAAAGTCATTTTGCAGCTCGGTCAAATGATTCTTTCCTGTGTTGAATTTCTAACACTTCTTTGCATCGATAACTTAAAACACCCAGTGCGCTTGCTACTCTTGCATAATATAATTTGCTATAAAAACACGACAGAGCAAATCATGAATTCTTTTATAGAACCTTTAACATCTTTTTTTTTTTTCCTTCTATTCGTCGCCGTGTCAATCTGATTTATTTAACCAGAGATGCTGCACTTGTGAAGAAGATTGGGGCTGCAACTGCCCTTGAAGTCAGGGCAACTGGGATTCCGTATGTTTTTGCTCCCTGTATAGCAGTAAGTGAATGGATCAAGTTTCCTTTGTAAGTTTTGCCACTTGTAATTCATACGACAATAACATTTCTGAGTTATAAACAAAACTGCATACTAGATCATTTTCTTTGATTTTGTGCAGGTTTGTAGAGATCCAAGATGGGGACGATGCTATGAAAGCTATAGTGAAGACCACAACATTGTGCAGCAAATGACAGAAATAATTTCTGGATTACAGGGAGATTTACCTGTTAACTACAGCAAGGGCGCTCCATATGTTTCTGAAAAGTAAGGGCTCTTTTCCTGTACTCGTAATTCTCTCGATCAGATACATAATATTTACAGTGGCTACTGGCATTTCTGTCGTCTCTTCATCTGTACCTTATACACCGGAAGCTTGAATCTTACCATATGAAATAGTTTCAGGGCGTGCATGCTAATATCTCTGCCTTTGTTCTTTTACTCAATTGCTTATGTAATATATAAGCTTGTATTTCATAGTGATACATCCACATAAGTTTGCAACATCAGTAATATAGGCTCCTCCGTCAACCTTGAAATCAGCTGAGGCACAAACACATTCAGCATCTGTGTAGCTAACTGAATGGCTAAAAGGGACCATTCCAGCCACCTGTGAATTTAAATTCACACAAATCAAACTCAACTGGTATCCTCTGTGCTTTTAAATGACTTAAGCAAGCCAAAACAATTAAATAAATCCTAGTAAATTTGGAGGACAAGAAAACAAACCAAATTTAAATGAAAAAGTCTCTTTCATCGTATGCATCACACCATGCTTTGATTGATATCTTAAGTGATATACATGTGTGGTTTACTAGCTATCTCGCAAAGCATATAAAAAAGGTTTCAATCTATTTTAAATCCTAGTAAACTGTTGATTGATCAGGGAGAAAGTTGTTGCCTGCGCAAAGCATTTTGTTGGTGATGGTGGAACCCATAATGGCATCAATGAGAACAATACTATTATCAACCGTGATGGACTATTTAGCATTCATATGCCTGCCTATTATAATGCAGTCAATAAAGGTGTGTCAACAATTATGGTATCATATTCGAGTTGGAATGGAGTCAAAATGCATGCAAATGGAGACCTGGTTACTGGCTATCTAAAAAACACACTTCGCTTCAGGGTGAATCCTTATCATGCTGTGATTTCAAAATTTGAAAATGCACATCATGTGTCATGCTGTTTTTATCAATATGAGTAACCTTGATCAAAGTACATTTCAGGGCTTTGTTATCTCAGATTGGGAAGGTATTGATAGAATCACCAGTCCACCAGGTGCAAATTACACTTACTCTGTGCAAGCTGGAATCTCTGCCGGCATTGATATGGTTGGTTTCTATAATTTCTATTGAAGTAATTCTTGGTCTGCATTTGAACATTAGCAATTGCTGTACGCTGATAATGAAATTTATTGTGTTTATGACTCTGAGCATTTTTTTTACTAACCATGTAGCATTGCCCTTCGATCTCATAATCATCCTCTGTCTTCCTGACAGGTGATGGTTCCATACAACTATACTGATTATATTGAGACGTTGACCTCCCTGGCTAACATGAATATCATCCCCATGACTAGAATTGATGATGCTGTAAGAAGGATTTTAAGGGTTAAATTCACCATGGGTCTTTTTGAGAATCCCTTAGCTGATCTTAGTTTAGTTGATCAGCTAGGAAAGAAGGTTATTCATTTTATCCAACTAATGAAAATTTCTTTTTATAAAAATCTCATTGTTTCATGAGTTTCTCTTCCTTTTTTTCCCCCTCCAAAGTTCCACTCACATAGGCTAGCATTTAACATCAGGAGCACAGGGACTTGGCAAGGGAAGCTGTTAGGAAGTCTCTTGTTCTACTAAAAAATGGAAAATCTGCAAACGACTTCTTGTTACCTCTCCCTAAAAAGACTACAAAGATCCTTGTTTCTGGAAGTCACGCAGACAACTTGGGCTATCAGTGTGGTGGATGGACAATTGAATGGCAAGGAGACAGTGGAAACATCACAATGGGTTTGTATTTTACCCTTTTATAGCTTGCTTATGTGTTAGATCAAACTCTTAGAATTGTGAATCCTAACTCCAAGGAATCTACTAAAATAAATTATCCAAATTTAAATATATCCGTCTCTACTTGGTCCACCGTTTCCTTTTACAAAGAATGCACACCCATTACATTTGGCTCTGAATTCAAATATCCTCATTTTACTGGTCATTCCACTCTTCCCTCATTGCAGGGACAACAATTTTTGATGCCATCAAATCCACAGTAGATTCTTCAACTGAAGTTGTCTTTTCCGAGAACCCGGATGACAATTTTGTCAAAGACAATGATTTTTCTTATGCCATTGTTGTTGTTGGGGAACCACCCTATACTGAAACTGCTGGAGACAACCTCAACCTCACTCTTCCAGACCCCGGCCCCAGCACCATTCAAACTGTCTGTGGTGCCATTAAATGTGTAGTTGTCATTATCTCTGGCAGACCGCTTGTGATTGAGCCCTATCTTCCCTCAATGGATGTGCTCGTTGCAGCTTGGCTTCCTGGAAGTGAAGGCCAAGGTGTTGCAGATGTTCTCTTTGGAGATTATAGTTTCACAGGGAAGCTTTCACGTACCTGGTTCAAATCTGAGAACCAACTTCCCATGAATTTTGGTGATGCGCACTATGATCCATTATTTCCATTGGGTTTTGGTTTAACAACCAAGGCTATAACAAACAGGTAGATTCAACTCCAATATGTCTAGTCCTGGTTCCTAAGCTTTCCGTTATTAATCTGCTAAATTGATTTGCTTGATCCTTGTAGTCTGCTATCGTCCTCGTCTATGGTTTCTACTACTGCATCTTCTGCTGCTGAAGCTGATATTGCAAGAAACCAGGCTTGGGTGGTCGCCGTATTTCTTAGTTTACTATTGCCATTGATATCTACTAATTTATTGTTACTCGGATTAGGGTCTTAGAGGTTACTAGCATCTGTCCCAGCTTGAGCGACCATGAACCTTAACTCCTAGTCTTGTGCCAATTCATTTTGGATTGCAATTGATGAGATGATTTCCTCTGATTTCATCTATTATCCTCTGCAAAGCTGAATTCAGCATAGGTAGTTGTACCGCATAGAGAATGTTTGAACTGCAGACTTCTTGTTGGCTTTTGTAGTTGACTTTGAATGTTTCTAGTTTTGATAATCAATGACAATGTTTGATGACTTTGTCACTTCGACATGTACATTGGCAGCATGAGCACAGTTGCAGCTTCTATACTATTTACTCATCTTTAGCAAAAATATATCCGTTCTAGTATAAGAAGATACAAAAGGCGTGGTACATGCACATTTAAATTGGCAATTTAGTTAATCGACTTTCATGTTTGTGATTATTAACCTCTACGGTAAAATTACTTGAACTTAGGACTGAATTATCATGACAATAGGTCATCCTTTTCATGCTCATCTAAAGGCCAAGCTGCATTGCATTTACTTTTCCTCGGATTTTTCCGCCTGTTGGATGGCCTCTGCTTCTGCTGTTAATTTCAAGATATCATATTTTTTCGCCTGCTTATCTTCCATCTTGGATGCAATCTTCTCTAGAATTTTTAAAAAAACTGCAACATATCCATGTTCTTCTCGTTCCCTACTTTGCTTTTTTACTTATTTATCTTGTCTTTCACCCTTTTTATCCTTCCTTTTCATCTTCATTTGCACCCTCTTTGCTTGCACCTCTCTCTTTTCTTTTGTTTGCCTACTGAATCATCACCAACTTTTATTCTCTTTGCGAGCATGTCTCTCTATTCTTGTGTTTGCCTCCTGAATCGTCACCAACTTCTAATTTTCGCTCCTTTTACTTTTTGTTTTTTTATTATCCCCAGCATTTTCTTCCTTATCTCTTCAATTCATCCATGTTTTCATTCTTTTCGTTTCCTTCAATCCATCATCATGGTCATTTATACTTTTATACTTTTCCTTCATTTCATCACCTTTATTTTTCTTTTGGCTCCTTCCCTTCGTCATCCTTGTCCTTGTTTTGTCTCCCTATTCACCGTATTCATCTTTGCTTTCCTCCAAGCCATCATCTAAATAGTTGTTTCCCTTTCTTTTCTTTGATATCACTGTGTTCATCCTTATTTTTCTTCCACTCTTCCTTTTTCTATCACTGCATAATTATCCTCACTTTCATTCTTGCTTTTCTGCCTTTTTTTCCCCTTCAAATATTCATCTTATCCATGTTTTTCTTTCTTTTTTAATCCTTCAACTCTTCTTCTCCTCGATGTTCTTTTTGTCTTTTGATTCACCCTCTTCATCCTTGCTTTTCTTTTCTCTTGGTTCTTCATCTTTGCTTTTCTTCTTTTCCTCACATCTTTCTTTTTCTTTTCTTTGGAATCATCCTCTCCACTATTGTTCTTCTTCTCCTTCTTTGACTTACTATCCATCATCCTTGTTATTCTCATCTTTCTTGCCCATTTCCTTCTTTTCCTTTGATTCATCATCTCCATCCTCCAATATTTCAGATCTTTGTGTTTTTTTTCTTTTCGTGCTCACTTTTTTTTTCCTTCTCAGCTTTGTTCAGCTTCTCATCCTTCTCTCCGATACATTCTACCTTCACTTCCCTCTTTCCCTATTCATCTCATGCTTATCCACTTTCTCCTTGTGCCCTCCTCATCCTTACCCCCCGTGATTGATGCCAGAGCATAAGAGGAGGAAAAGAAAGAGTTGGAGATTGAAATGAGCACAAAATCTGTAGAAAAGGAGAAGATTTGACCTTCACATGCTCGTTTACTTCCTCCACATTTACTTTGCCTGCAGAGTCACATTTGTCCTCTACTTTAGCATAAATGTACAACGTGAACTGAAACTTGCGAGTAATGAAATTGAATTTAATCTCCTAGAAATTTCATCACCAGAGCATTATATTACAGTGTAGCTGACACAAGGATCTGTGAAATTATGATTTATGAATTAAAACAGGTACAGATCAATAAACCTCATACAAGCGATCATATTTATAGAACAAATAAGGATCCTCGTTTAAGAGCTCCAACAAACCAGCAAAATTTCCATTTCCAGCAAAATTATTTAGATGAGTGTTGATGAATAGTTTATGAATTAAATCTGATCGAACTGCAATAATCAGAGATACTCCTTTAGCCTAAAGTTTAAATGAGGAAAGGAAATCACCGATCAAACCCAATGGAATGCAGTAATTACTAATCGGGAACTCTGTTGACCTAAAATTCATATGAGAACAAGAAATCACTGATCAGAAAACCTCATCCTATCCGAAAGATCGAGATGCAATGTTAAACAAAAGAAACTTGCTCACCCTTCATCAGATAAAATTTTGCAAACAGTGGATTGCAAAATCACGGGGAAAAAAAAAACGAAGAAGAGAGCTTTTCGCTGAAAAGAAACAAATCGTACCTTGATGGAGAAGGCCCGAAAAAGCGAGATCTAGTGGTCTGATTCGGAGTGATTGAACTCCATCTTACGATGCCATTAATTTGTAACGATGTATAGTAAGGAATGCCTACCAACGTTCCTCGCCTCTTTAATCGCTTCACGCTTAGCAAGGCAAGAAAGGATCTCTTCGACCGACGTGGCATCCAGTGTATAAAGCACCCGCTCACCGCGCTGAGACAGGAATTGACTAGATTGGATCAAGGCCCATTGGATGGTAGAAACTGGTCTACATGAGCTTATTTGGGCCCAGGCCCATTAAAAGGCTTCAACCTCACTGGTTCTACTTCGCCAGTCGCTCCTTGGTTCGTTCTCAATCTGCTTCGACAATGGGGTTCCTCTCTGCCTCCTTTTCTCGCGTCGCCTCCAAACCTCACCTCCGAAGATGCTTTCGTGGTGCCCCTCTCCATTACATCACCCCTCTGGGAACTGATGCCTCTGGCAATTGCCTCCTTGCATGGTCCCGCGCTCTCGTCCCCCTCGCCGTCGCCGCTGGAGCCGCTCTCACGTTCGATCTCCGACCCGTCACTGCGCCTTCTCTTTGCGATCCCGGCGTCGATATCCGGTATTCCTTGGATTTATCCTCTTCGTGACCTCTTACTCCCCATCTCGCTTGTGGAGTGGATCGACTGATCTTTGCTACTATTGTGGGTAGCGTTGGAGGGAAATATAGCACTGAATTAGTAGTCAAGGGGGTTCACAGGGAGGTGCCGAAAGAGTTCATCACGGAGCTAAAGGATATCCTGCAAGTAATGTCTGTGATTATTCACCTTATGTCGAGAATCATATAGTTCTAGGAGGTTATATATTTACTTTGTGCACAGGATAATCTGACACTGGACTACGAAGAGTGCTATTTTCATGGGAAGCCGCAGAACAGCTTCCACCGATCTGTGAATATACCTGACGTTGTCGTCTTCCCTAGGTATGCATTTTTATGGTTTGAGGTGCGCCATTATCTATTTTGAAAAAGGTTGTGCTCCTCTGGTTAGAGCCTAGCAAAAGAGATCTTTTTGTGGTCACTATTGTTCATATGGAATACTTCTATTTTTCTTTTAGTTCAGTGGATACAGATGTACCACTATAAAGGATGATGATATTGACGATTCTTTTGATGTATAATCAAATGAGACAATCGGACTATTGGTAAAGTGTCTTTTCACACAGTCCAAGTGATGGTATAGATATTATATATATCGTATGATCCCATGAGTTTGACAGACTTGATAAAGTTTGTTCTGTATGTTCCGGCATTCTCCATTTCTAGCATTCAGTTGCAAGAGTTAGTGTTGCATTAATGTTGGAAAAGTTAATCTCTGGTATAAACCTTTCTCACTCCTCTAGTCAGTTAGGAGTATGAACCTTAGATGCCTACATTTGGTGATTTTTACAAAAAAAAAAAAGAAAGTAATCTGGTACATGAAGCTTCCACCATACGGGATCCTAGGAAATGGTCTATTGTATGTAGTCTTACCTTACTCTGTAAGAGGCTATTTTCAGGATTCAAATCCGTGACCTTTAGGTCACAAGGCAACAATTTTATTTGATGATTTTCACAGTAAACAAATATTGTGGCACATTTCCAATTGGTCATTAATGCTGGTCATATACATTAAATGCAAGGTATGATGCGATCCCATCGAAGCCCACTACTAATTTCAAAAACAACAAGTTCTGTTTCTAGTTAACCAACTACATGGATATTGTCTTACCATTGAGTTCTAGATATGGCATGTCATTGTAATATGCATTCCATTTGACCTTTTTATAGTTATGTTAAGTGGAGTTGTCTTTGGTCTGCTCCTATCTTTTACACCTTCAACTGTAGTTGAGTTGTTTGCTTAATTATACAGTAAATGGGTAGTTTTTTGTATGCCTACATCTAAGAAGGAGCTTGGCATCATAAATGCCAACAACTATAAGTAGCAAAACCACGTGATTGGACAAACTGACAGTTACTTATTTCTGTCTTTTCCAACATGGCCAAAGATAGGAAGATATCTGAGTTTTCTTTTAGGTTCAGGCTGTCTTGAAATCCCATAAATATAAAATAATAGTGGTGGTGGTTCAAACTTCAAAGATCTTATTTGCTATGTGCTTCATGCTGTTTTTGCCCATTATTAAAGATATTTCTCTTTCCATTTCAAGAGTTTTCTTGATGCAGATCACAGGGCGATGTACAGAAAGTTGTTGCAGCATGTAATATGTACAAGGTATTCTGCTCCTCAACATGGCCATGTTTAGCTGTGTTCCTTTTCATCCTATCATATTAAACTTTTGATGTATGTTTCATGTCATATCCAAATATGTAAAGTTGATTAAGATTTTCACCTCGGGCAGTCCTTCATAAACTTTTTGCTTGCTAGTTATGATGATCTATTTATTATTATTGTTGTTGTTTTTTACAATGCAGGTTCCTATTGTACCCTATGGTGGAGCTACATCGATTGAGGGTCATACATTAGCCCCTCATGGAGGTGTATGCATTGACATGTCACTGATGAAAGTAAGTATATTTTAGTTTTTTGCTAGTGTCCACTATCCAATTTTTGAAATTTTAAAGGAGTGCATAACCCTTGTTTTACTTTCTTGCTTGGAATATGACTGGAATTTGACTAGTGATATATTTGAAACTCCCAATTGTTATGATTGTCCTATTGAAAGTTGATATTGGAAACATCTGCAGTGGCTTATTCTTTAGTTGAACAATTGAAATTTCTCTCAGATAGACTTATGCATAATGTTGCACTGAGTAGTCAATTCTTACTGAAGTTTGTTGTTTGGGATTTTTGGCCATTAGCACCCATGATTAATTTACAGTCAATATCTGATCTGCTGGGAGAAATTGGATTGTTTCTGTCATGGCCTAACCTTTAACTCAGCTTCCTAGTTTCTATAATTCTGTTATATTTTCTGAAATTGCATTACTGTAATACTCTCTTGTTATTTCCCTTCTGCAACAATAGTTTTAGCTTGTTGTCAACTTCCCTTGGTCATGAATCACTAATGTGTTTATCAAATATTCCTATGTAGTTGATTTTTTTTTTTGCATTATTATGTCTTCTCTCTTGTTTCCCCTTGTTTTTGCTATCATGGTAAGCTGAGTTGGGCATAAGCTGTCTCTGGATGGTGTGCTGCATTTCACACAATCTCAAGCTTCTGGACATGCTCGGCTAAAGCCAATATGCCTCTCCTAGACGTCAGGTCTGGGCTAGCCTTAGTTGGATACACTGATAGACTCTTGCTTGTGCCTGCTGAACCTGCCAATACACAGAAACTATGCCTGTTCAGAAGCAATTGAAGGTGTCTGCACATAGATTTACTAACATAGGAAGATGAATAAATGACACAATTAAATCAAGCCGTTCCCATTTCTTTTATGAACAGGTACCTGTAAATAGCACATGCAACTATAAATGCCATCATCTGATCTCACAAAGCTGAGATATTATGAGTAGCATGCATCTAATCAAAACAAGTGGAACTAAAGTTTGAAATCTTGTTCTGAGATGGTTTTCGAGTCCCTTGACTGGAATAAGTTTTAGGTATCAAGGAGGACAGGCACGCCATGTTGAGGCTTGTGTTAGGTGGAAGTTGAGAACCCTCACATATGCAAGTGGAAGCTCAGAGCCTTCCTGCTATGTTGCTGAACTTTGGTGATGCTACAGAACCCTCACACAATTTTGTCTGACATCATGGAACTCTTGCACAATTCTTGTTGGCATTGTGGAACCCTCATTTGATCCTCAGTGATGTCATGAAATTCTTACGTGATCCTCTCTAACGTTATAAACTCTCATGCGATCCATGCTAATGTCTCAAAATGCTCATGTGACCTCACCAACATCACAGAAATCCTTGCATAACTTTTGCCCATTGTCATAGCTGTGTTGCAATCTCAAGCTTCTTTTGTGTGCCGATTGGTGGGTAGAATGCTAAATTTTGCCTGTGTCCATATTTAAATCCTTGAATGGAACTGTGTACTGTTGGCCTTAAAATGGGCCTTAACATTCTAATATTTCACTTTACAATATATAGATTCCGGCTTTAATCTCATACCCTTTTGCTTTCTTGTCCTTGTTTCGTCTCCTCAACTAGTAGTTAAGCTTAAAGTTGATACTCAGTGTGCACGAGATGACTATCCCTTCTTGATGTCCTCTAGCAGGGTTAGAGTCTTATCCAATTCCCTTGTGGTGGACAGGCAATTCACATGGAATTCTGTTAGAAAGAGGAAGAGGAAGACTATTAGCACTATTTTTTCTTTTCAGTTATATTATTTGTTAATTGATTCTTTGACTGATGAATTTCATTGTTCCATTAACTTTTTTACTTTACTTTTTTTAGTTGCATTTAACTTCCTACAGTTATTTTATTTTGTGCATAACAGAAAATTAAATCTCTAAATGTTGAGGACTTGGATATTGTTGTTGAACCCGGCATTGGATGGATGGAGTTGAATGAGTATTTGAAGCCATATGGCCTATTTTTTCCACTTGACCCAGGTCATTTCTTCATTTGATCATTATCTAATTGTTTTTGTTACTCTGAACCATGTTTTGTAAACATTGTTCTGCAAGTATCATGCAAGTGGATGTAGAATTATGTCTCCATGTTTCTGAAGGAAACCTTCTTGAAAACAAAACATTTAGTTTCTATTGTTTCCTAACTATGACTGTAATCTCATTTTGTGGGATTCACAATCATTCAACCCAAATGGGAATCTTCTCCCCTGTTTGGTGGTTTCCATTTTCATTCTCTATTTGTAATGCCGAATGTTGAGTATAATGTAAACAAATTTTGTGTAAACCATCATCTGATATTTATCCTGGTTAAATTTGGTTTATTTAGAGTTCAGATGATTGCATTAGCAATCTGAATCTTCGTATATTACATGGATTGCAATATTTTGATCAATGGTTAATGACCTTATGTTACTTTCGAAAATAGAGTCTAATTGTGTTTGTACTTCATAAGAGTCTGCTCAAGTGTTTTTTTTTCTTTTCCATTTTGCAACTCTAAAGTCTGAAGCATAGAATGGATGTTTTACTCTCATGCATAAACTGGTATTTGCACTCATCAGTCTATTTTGGAAATGAGATTGCCGTTTTATTTATTTTGACGCATATGCAGTTTTCTGCATTTGCTTCCTTGAGTTCAAAACTCTACTCGAAGTACATAAATGGCATCTTTGGTTTAATACTAATCCTTTTTTACTTGTGTAACTGTTCTTTTGGACTATTGCCAGCAGTTAATTTAGCCAACTACCTGTGCCTAATTCAGAAGTTAGGCCTATACTAATCAATCTTAATGTATCTGGTATATGATAATCCATAACAATAATGATATGCCTATGGCAACATAGTAGTACGTTTGACCAACTCTTTATATACAGGTCCTGGGGCTACTATAGGGGGCATGTGTGCTACCCGTTGCTCAGGGTCTTTAGCTGTAAGGTATTTGTCAGTTACCATTGCCATCCTAATGCATTAAATGAATTCAGTTATTGTACTGTTTCCATCTAAAATGATTGTTTCATTAGTTAATGGTAATTAATAATTAGTTTTTAGGTATGGGACAATGCGAGACAATGTTATCAATGTTCAGGTATTGTTTGTAAACTTTCTCAACAAAAGCTGGGCATTTGCTAAGCAACTTTCTTTATTGTAGGTTGTCTTAGCAAATGGTGAAGTCATAAAGACTGGTTCACGAGCTCGGAAGAGTGCTGCTGGGTACGTTGTAGTTCTATTTACAACTACAATAGATATATGGTGGAATCCTTAAAGCCCTTGTTTTTGGCAAACAGCTTGTTAGGACACTGAAATATTATTGACCTCTAGGAAATGCTGTGAAATGCTTTGCTATGCATTTTTTGTAAACCTAGGATTGGCACCATTCTGAATTAAGGAGAGAGTAACATAGCACTTTAAGAAATAGAATTGCAGACCTCAGTTTTTGGAAATCATTGAATTTTTTTTCTCTACTTGCACCTATTGTCCTGCAAACTTCCTCCCTTCAAGACTGTGGTCTAATTCTGAGAAAACATGTAATACAAATATCCTATATTACTTTCTATGACAAATTCCTCGCCCTAACTATGACAAGATTTTTCTGTGGCTCAAAAATGGGATGCGTCTTCTATCTTCTTGCACATTTTAATACAGTTCCAAGGAAAGAAAAAGTTTGTCACCCACTGGCATTTCCTCCATATGTTGAAAAATTAAAATTTTGGAGGGTATTAAACTATTGATTTCCAGGAATTTCCCTCTGCATGCATCTTCTGAATGACCTACTGTACGAGGCTCCACCAGAGAATATATCAATGACATGAAAAATCTGTGTCCCTATTGGTGGTTTAATTATTTGTGCCTAACTGTTTAGCTAAAAAAAGTGTTCAGAAGAGTTTCGATATAGAAGATGCAGGAGACATGTATTGACTGAAATTTCCTAATATTTAATTTCTGTTGGGACCATAACAATCTTTAGAATCTAATGATTTCAAATATTGAAAGCTTCTCTGTGCATGCTCTCTCCTTAATAGTTAAGATTTTATACATCACTTATAAAAGGATTTTCTTATAAATTTTGTTGTTAATATTGTGCCTTATTTACTGTGTCAGATATGATTTGACTCGCTTGTTGATTGGAAGTGAAGGCACTTTAGGTATCATAACTGAGGTTACTCTGAGACTACAAAGACTTCCTCAACACTCTGTGGTATTGTTTCTCCTGTCTTTATTCATTCCATTTCTAGCATTACTTTTGTAGTTTCTGATGCTTCATCCTTTTGAACTTATTTATAACTGAATATTACTAGATGGATAGATACTTCTATTTTCTCAGGCTCCATTCAGTTGTCAATATCTATTCAAGCTATAGCCATGTGCAGTCTATTACTAGATGGTTAAATACTTAATTATAACCTATAGCCATGTGCAGCCTATTCAAGTTATATGTCATTCCATTTTCCCAATCATCCAGTAATAGGCTAAGAGTATGTAGAAAGAGGCAGTAAGACAAACAAAATTTTGAGGTTGGCATTCGAGGTTGAATCACTGCTTAAGCAGTGTTCTAGGGCAACACTGGAGTTTGCTGCAATTGTCTTATCAATGTGTTGTGCACCGTTGAAATTTAATGATTTTTCTACAACGTATTTGCATTCTATATGTCTTGTATTCTTTTCTTGATACTCTTTGATACCATTTCTTTTTTCTCAAAAACTATCTGTTCAACATCAGGTTGCTATGTGCAATTTCCAGACAATAAAGGATGCTGCTGACGTTGCTATAGCAACAATGCTTTCTGGTATACAGGTAAATCCATGAAACGTGGATCTCTACTTCATGAACTGGGCCACTTTGTTATATCATGACATGCGTGTGTTTATATACATATATATATTGGTTCTTGGTCTTTTTCTATCACTTATTGGATAACAGTTTTTTCATGAACTGAGCCACTTTAATGTCTCATTGTATCTATCTATGTATATCTATATAGGTTTTGATCTTCCTGTCATTGGTACCATTTTTTTCATTGTACATTGTGTTGCCATATAATTTTCTTGTTTCATAATATGGCAAAATCTACCCCTTCAGTTCCTAAAATATTCACATCTGGGAAGGCAATCAGTATCTTTCCCACTTAGACTAAATTATTCCTTGCTCTCTGGAATATGTTCACATTCTAAGGTACTTTCTTGTGAATATGTTACACTCCATTCTTAGGTCTCAAGGGTGGAACTGTTAGATGAGGTTCAAGTAAAGGCCATTAATTTTGCTAATAGCAAAAGTTTACCTGAAGTCCCAACCTTGATGTTTGAATTTGTCGGCACAGGTGAGACATAATAATTCCTCATCGTGTGTTTAAACTAATTTTTAACTAGCTCATTCTATATAACTTGGATATTTTGATCCTCATTCTATACTTTCTTTTCTAATGATGAAATGATTCTCTACTTGTTTTCTAATGCACACTGTTGTATTATGTAACCAAGTGTTTTGGTCTCGCCTAACAAAATTTTCTGTTACTGACTGGGTCTCAGCAATAAGTTGTTTTTCACCTTTTTCCTCTCACTCTTTGTTTTAGTCCCAACTATTTGGTTAGGATACATAATTTTCCCCCTTCATCCCCCTTCATTGAACTTTATGCAAGATAATATATTATTTTAAAATCATTTTTAATTGCATTAACATACTATCTTCTTCGTTCTCACTCTTTGACCGCACTTTTAACTCTAATTGATTCAATTTTTCTGTAGACAATCGATTGGTCATCTTTGAATATTTTATGTCATTTTATCTTATTTTCTCTCATTGATGCTATTATCATGGGCTTTAGTATTGCCATCAGTAGTGATCCCAAGTTTGGATGAAAATGTAAATATGTAATAGGCCTTGATAAGTAGCAGGATATTGTGTTAGCAATCTCATGAATATGGATCTTAGCTGCATTCAATGTTGGTATAAGACCCTCGTATAGTCTATCACAAAAAATTAGTACTCACAATGTTTTAGTTGTTTGTATGTTTATGCTATGTGCTTTCAACATAATTACTTCATTAGTCAGTATCAGAATTAGGTCACTAATGCATTGTTTGGTAATTGGAAAATTTTCTATTTTCAGTTAATTTCAAAAAATAAAATAAAATCATTGAAAATTGAAAAGAAAAAACAATGATGTGGTCACCTCTAATAAATTTAAATATGTAAAAAAGTCAATTTTAAATTTATCTTTTGAACTTTTAAATTCTATTTTCTAAGAAATTTGAAAAGTTTGTAGAAAATTTTCAGAATCCAACAAGCCCTTGGTATTTTCATTCTTTTTTCCACTACTCACTGTTTTGTGTACTGTAAGGGTTTGTTTAACCTCATGGATGGAAAATGGGTGGAAGGGCCTTCTCTGAAAATGCCCATACTTTGAAGCGGATGGGTCCTCCTCTTCCCCCATTAACCTCAGTAAAATTTTGGAGATAAAGGACATCAATCATGATTCCACAAGGGATTTGGATGCAAATTGCATCTGCCCAGAATCAAGTAGACACGGGCAGTCTTTGTGGAAAGCACAGGGAAAAGTTTTATTTACTCCCATGTGGGAGGCAAATTGGGTCTGCCCATAACCAAGTAGACGCGGGCAGTCTTTGTGGAAAGGACAAGGAAAAGTATTATGTGCTCCCATGTGGGTGGCTGGTCTTCATGACAATATGTGCTCAGATGTGGATGGTACATGTGGGCTCATGGTGTATGGTGTGAGCATGGGAGGGAGGTGTCACACGGACAGCAAGCTGGGGTGAGGGAGGTGAACATTGGTGGCGGGAGCAATGAGGGAGGGAGGTGCATTGTTGGCCGCAAGTGAGGGAGGGATTTATGTTGCTAGCGGCAGCCTCGGGCACTGGTGGCATACACAAGCAAGGTTAGGTCAATTTGCGGCCAGTTCAAGGACTAGCACCACAGGTGAAGTGAGATCCATAAGGAAGACAAGGATACTTTCATTTCCCTTCTTCCCAATTTCTTTCTCTGTTCCTCTTTCTTTGCCTAAGTAGATAAGTTTTCTCTTCCTGCTCCTCTCCAGGGTAGATAGAGTTGATCATTCGCTATAATGAGTTCTCTAGGTGAAACTTCAGACATAACTGTGCACGATTTCCTTCGCATTTTTTACTGAATTCAATTACTATAATATCTAAGTAATTTTGTGCCTTGAATTAATTTGTTGCCTCCTTGTCTTAGCCCTATAAGATTAATTTCAGATGCCAGTTCAGCCATTTTTGTCTTCAATTCGCTTTTGCTGCTTCACTATTTTCAGCTGCAAGCATTCTTGTTTGTTTCTTTAATCTTACCTGAGGGTTTGTGATGTCAGAAATTTTTATTTTACCTTTTACAATTTTCTTTTGGTTTTTTGTTTTGTCACTCTCCTTTATGTTTCCAAATTATGTATGCAATTATTGATTTGATGCGAAGAATCATCTAGGAGAAGCCAGTCACCTAGCGATGCTTCCCATTAGAGAAATCATTATAATTTGTAAGCCAAAAAAGGCATTTACCATTTCCTCTTATTTCTGTATGATAATAAGTCATTCTTCAAGAATTAAGCATGTAAAAGGTTCTGTTGATCAGCCACACAACTTCTTTGGCATTCTTTCTTGTATTATATGACTATTCCTAGCTGACTGATTCTCTCTTCCTGTATGATATTAACTCATGCTTCAAGAATCAAGCATGTGAAAGGTTCCTTTCACATGTGAAAGGTTCCTTCTTCAAACAGACAACTTCTTTGGCATTCCTTCTTGTATAACATGACCATTCCTAGCTGACTGATTCTCTCACTTTTTGCACAATATCAGAAGCATATGCACGAGAACAGACATTGATTGTTCAAAAGATTGTCTCAGAACATAATGGCTCTGATTTTGTTTTTATGGAAAGTGACAATGCTAAAGAAGAGCTGTGGAAGGTCAGTTTTCCTATCTTCATTTATTTCTAATATCTTAGAGTTCTAATTTATACGAAAGGCTTTTGTGAATTCCCTTATTCCTACCTTAAAAAAGCGAAGTTTTCTCTGATTACCATTTTGAAGGAATTAGAAGCAAATCTTATTATGGTTTAAGAAACTTTCTATCTGAACAAAATTATATAGTATGCAAAAACAGATTGTGGATACATTTTAGTTCAGTTTCTAATTGACTCTTGCCAAAACTGTCACGTTGTTATCTTCCTTGTATAGTATTTTTCAGTCGATCAGTTATCTGCATCTTATGTGCTTGTGTTTGTAATTATCTTCTTACAAGCTTGCATGATTACAAATTATTTACATCTAATGTGCTTTATATAATGGTTAAGTTTAATTTCATGTACATTTGTTCAAAGCATGGATATTTCAATTCACTGCCTTTAATAATCATTTGCTAATTGGATTAATACATGAATGTTACCTCTGCTCTTTGGTTGGTGAAAAATATTTTTATAACTAACAATGAGAACATGGCACCTTTTGGATTTGATTTACAAGTAGCATTCAGTCGATGAATGATTCCTTGGAAATCATAACATATTTTCTTTGTCAAATTAACAGAATGATCCCTGACTAGCTTCTTCTCAAAATTCTTTTCCAGCTACGGAAGGAGGCTCTTTGGGCTTGCTATGCAATGGCTCCTGAAAATTTCGATGCAATGATCACGGTTTGTTGCTTCATGCATGCCTTTTCAGTGTATAGTTTCTGCAACTTTATAATATTGAATTCAGAATAATGTAAAAAAAGATTAGTCTAGTGCACAAAGTTTCTGCTAACGAAGAGTCTAGGGGAAGGGTTGGATCATATTTGGGTCTATTGTATACAGATTTATTCTGTATTGTAAGAGTTTGTTTCCGCAATTCGAACCCTTGATTATAAGGTCACATGGTAGCAAGTTTATCATTGCACCAAGGCTCCTCTTCAATTCCAAAAACTGTAAAGATAGAAAAATATCCATGCAACAGACAAACAGTAAGGCTTGGGCTGGGAGCTTTTGTTTATGAGCTCAATTATAATCTTTAATTTTGATTGAAAATACATGACCAATAAAAATATGAGTCAGTTATTGTCTCCTTTTTGGTTACCCGATGATTAATTCTATTGGTGCAGGGGCACCAGATAATCGAACTTATTTTTTATTATGACAAAGGTCCAAAGTTAAATTTATTTGTGATCTCATATTTTGTTAAGTGTGCAGAATTGAGCTAGAATCAGGTGCTATCCAGAACGTCCAACAAGGTAAGCATGATAAGCTTCTTATGTGGAGTGATGGTAAGGCTGTGTCCTTGGTTAGGGGACAATCTTAGGCGTCAGTCTGACTGAGGGTTATGGGAGAATGTCAAAGTCAAGATCGGACAGTCTGAGACTGTCATAATATCTCTACTATGTATATTACACTAACTAACCAATTGGCTGAAAAATAGGGTTACCAGTCGACTGGTAGAGACTACCAGTCGATTAGTAGTGTCATCAATCGATTGGTGATGGCTCCGGTCAAAGCCTATTGCCACCTCATTTGATAAGGTTCGAGAATGAAGGGGATAAGAGGCTATCCTAATCATATACCTGGA
>JBAMHZ010000001.1:352746-373335 GCA_037177395.1 Alpinia galanga | reverse complement strand
TGCAATTAATTGGTCACGTCGTGAAAGGACATCAAAGTGACCATGATATTCTTATTGTGATTTTTGTCCATCATAATTATGCTAAAGGTGACAATTTTAATTGGACCGTTCATGGCTCAACTCGGCCATGCTGAATCGGCAGGTCAACCGGACTAGGCCAGTTTGGCCTCCAGTAAAAATTAATCAGAATAGTCTTATAGAAACTATATATTAGTTTGAGGGTTATTATTGTTAATTTTTTTACTTTAAATTATCAAATTAACTCTGAAAATTTTAAAATTTTTCATGAAGTATGTTTCCTATCTCACCCTTTGTCTAAACAACTCTACAATATTTCATTCTCATACTCTTAACTCATCTCTCATTCTTAAAACTCCATAATTTTATTATTTATTTTATAATATTCTCTTTTTAATTACTTTTTATAATTCTTTTAGGTAATATTTTATCTTTTTTTTTAATATAGTTTAGGTTCGTCCAATTAAATCGATGACCTTTTGTTTCCGAGCTAGTTCATAAATCCAAATATTTTACCACTTTGATAATATATTTCTTTGCGTCGAGATAATAAGTATACATGTGAAAATCAGTTTACCTTATATTTAAAATAATTGATATACCTTATGTTTAAAATAAATATATACTTTGATAGTCAATTAGAAATATTTATGATGATTTTTAGCTAATTAATAAGTAATATTAGTTATACGTTGGAAATATATATGTAAATTTAACTTCACAAAGAAATATTATCATGTACAATTAATTCATGGGTACTTATGTTAGAGACAATCCTTATTGTTTAAGGGCCTTGGACAAAATTATAAAATATATTTCAATTTTATTTTCCAAATATGCACTATTTCTTTTAATTTTTTTATATAGAAAGATTAGGCCTTAATTAAGGTCTAAAAGTTTTTAGGCCCTCGATGAGGGCCAGTAGCCCTGGCCCAAAGCCAACTTTGACTTGTACACATCTTTATTATTTATCATACGATCATTTGCGCACTATAATTACAAGAAAAGAAAGGATTAGTAACAAAATTAGTGATGGAATACTAATTCGATCACTGATATAATGATTAAATATTAAATCGGTCACTGATTAGTGACAAATTATTAAAACAGTTACTAATTGTGATGGAATATCAAATCGATCATTATTTTTCTATCACTAAAATAGCAATGGATTATTATTTTCATCACTAAAATAGCGGCATAAACAATATTTCATCTCTAAAATAGCAATGACAAAATTTTCCATCTCTATTTTAGCGACATAATTAAATTCCGTCTCTATTTTAGCAACGAATTATTTTTTGCATCACTATTTAATTTTCTCGGTTAAATTTTCAAAACCTTCTTTATTAAAATAACGATGAAAAAAATAATCAGTCACTAAAACAATGATGAATTATTATTTCTGTCACTAAAATAGTGACGAAAAAAATATTTTGTCATTAAAATAGAGACAAAAAACATTATATATAGTCACGAAAATAATGTTCTATTTTTAAATTCCAATAATTTTTTGATATAAGATAAAAATTGTTATTTAATTTGTTAAGAAATCAATTAATTATTATTAATTGAGAAATCAATCATTTAATTATAAGTTTAATTATTTGATTTATTGACAAAGTAGAAAATTTTATTACTTAATTAAATAAGAAATAGAAATTAAATTAGTGACCGAATAATAATTCAGTCACAAATATAGTGATCGGTTATTTATTCGGTCACAAATTTAGTGATAAATTATTTATTCGGTCACAAATTTAATGACAAATTATTTGTTCCATTATTAAAATTATGATAGAAAATAAATCTGTCACTAATATAGCAACGAAAATTAAATCCGTTGTTAAATTAGCGACTAACTATTTTTTCATCACTAAAATAGAGACGGAATTTAAATTCTGTCATTAATATAACGATGAAAACTAAATTCCATCACTGATTTAGAGACGAAATTAATCTTTAGTTGTTGGTGCAATTAACCTTAAGGTAGTACTAGTCGACCAACACGTCAACTATAAGTAATACTAGTCAAGGCGACACCTCAATTGAGAAGGTGCTCGAGAGGTGTAGGCGCTCGGCGCTTAGGCAGGTGCTCGAGACGAGCTCATACTCGGGAAGAGGGTACTTGGCAATCAAGGCAGCACCTCGACTAAGGTTGATACTCTGGAAGTCGGTACTCGGGAAGTAGGTGCTCAAGGTACTCGGTACTCGGGTAGTTGAGGCGGCACCTCAACTGATGGTGCTCGGGTGCTTAGGAAAAGTCAGAGCGCATGTTCAGAAGTGAAGCATGCTCGACCAAGGCCTTGACTAGGTCTTGATAGTCAAGGCGACACCTTGACTAGACCTAGGTTAAGACTTCAGAGCAAGTGCTTAGAAGCAAGGCATGCTCGATCAGGACCTCGACTGGGGTTAGCAATCGAATCAGTCACATGACATCTCGATTAGACCTAGTTGAATGGATGATTAGTCAAAAATGAGAAGAAAAATTTACTGTTGGATGACACCAACAATCTTACAAACTTTGTTGCACCTAAATGTAATAGATTAATAAGGAATGTGAGCTTAAGCTATCTATAACAATAGACTAAAGTTACCCCCATGCAAACTCGATAGCAAACCAATAAAGCATGTGAACATACAAAGAAGAAAATCACAACCATGTAGCAAAAAGAAAAAAAACCACACCCTACAGTGTACGAAGTTAAAGAACACAAGAAAAAAGTGCATTCATGTCAAAATATCATTCCCTACGAAAGAATATTAAAGCATTACACCAAATAAAATTCACAGTCAATATGAATTCCATTAAGCACCCATATTCAATATGCTCATTACATACATTATTGTGTGCAGAAGTCGAATGTCATTCTAAGGTGTGTTGGTGCAATCAGCTCAGGTTATGATTGATCAAATTCGAGTTATGCTCAAGTTGAATTTTGATGTTTGACAATGTGTGTTTGGGGGAGATTATTGATTGACTTTGGATCAAGTTGATCAAGAAAAGTCTAACATAGAGTTGGCAAAGGAGAAGTTCAAGTGTGTTGACTTGGCAAGGAAAATCTAACATGGAGTTGGCAAAGGAGAAGTCCAAGTGTGTTGACATGGCATGGGAAGTTCAACATGGAGTTGGTAAAGGAAAATACAAGTATGGATACTTGGTAAAGAAAAGTCCAAGAGTGGAGTTTTGCAAAGGGAAAGTCCAAGTAGTGAAACTTGGCAAAGGAAAGTCTAAGTAGTAAGACTTGGCAAGAGAAAGTCCAAGTAATAAGACTTGGCAAAGGAAAGTCCAAGAATAGAGTCTTAGCAAGGGAAAAGTCCAAGTATGAAGACTTGATAATGGAAGTCCAAGAGCGTGGCTCTTGGTGGTGGAAACCCGATAGCATGTCGAAGTTGATGGAAGTACTTAAAGGCTAGCGCAAAGGGTGACGAGCATAGGCTCGGAGGCACCTAGAGGTGTGAGGCTAATGAAAGTGACTTGAAGGCTTAGGTCTAGGCTAAGAGTTGATGAAGTCCCAGATGTGTGGTCTCTTAGCAAAGTGAATACTCAATATAATGACTAGGCTGACAGAAGAACTTGAAGGCTAGCGTAATGGGTGACAAGCATGAGCTCAAAGGCATTCTTGAGGCACGAGGCTAATAGAAGTGGCTTAAAGGCTGAAGTTTAGACCAAGGGTAGTTCCAAGTGTGAGAGGATCACACTTGATGAGTTAAACCTTAGTTTTGAGGATTACCAGTCGACTGATGGATTTATCAGTCAACTAGTATTAAGTCCAGTCGAGTTGGAAGTCGACTGGCATGGTACTCAAGCAATGGTGCTCGAGCAGCCGACTGGTATATTTAGCCAGAGCATAAAAGATTGGTCAATCGATTAGTGGTGATGATCAGTCGATTGGTGAAACTATGCAGCTCTATAAAAGTTTAGCCAGTCAACTGGTAGATAAGCCTAATCGACTAATTCTGTGATCAATCGACTGCTCCACTTATCTGATGTGGATCATGTCATTGGAAGCCCAACCTTACAACGGCTCCTTGATCAGTCGATTGGTGGGTAAGACTACTTGACTAATGGTGGAAGATCAGTCATTGAAGACTATATAAAAGGATATTTCAGAGATGAGAAGGAGCTGATTCTTAGTGATCCTTGTTAGTGCAGATAGTACTACTCCTTGTTTTGTGTATGAATCGAAGTTTAAAGTTAGGTTTACTTGTGTTCTGACATGAATGGCAAAGCGTGCAGGGAAGGTCTAGTATGTAACTAGGCAATAGACTAGAAGTCCTAGTGGGTCAGGTAGACCAGACACTAGGTAGAAATTTTGACATATCAGAAGAACTAGACACCAGACAAAAGACCAGATGGGTCAGGGAGACCAGACATCTGGTAGAAGTCCTAGTGGGTCAGGTAGACCAGACACTAGGAAGAAGTCCAATTGGGTCAGGTAGACCGGACAATTGGCAGGAAGTCCAACTGGGTCAGGACGACCAGACAGTTGGTAGGAAGACCTGGTGGGTTAAGGATCAGACATCAAGCAGAGGAAGTCCTTCGAAGAAGGATAGGCTTGAGGGAGAGCCCAATGTGGTCCTTCGTTTGAGGGGGGGATTGTTGGGAGTATTGATAATACAATCAAAGTCCCACATTGGTAAGATATGGAAAAGATCATGAGCTTATAAGATAAAGATATCTATATTGGTTTGAGGTCTTTTGGATAAAGTCTAAAAATAAAACCATAAGGATTTAGGCCCAAAGTGAACAATATTATTCCATTGTGTAGATATGTAAATCTTATAAACGCAGAATGAAGCCTACAACCTCTCCTTCTCTGACAAGGAGGTATTTGATGAATTGAGAGCATAGTGGAAATGACAGGTGGCATAGCGAGACGCTCTTATCAGGTCGTTAAAGAAAAGCATCTTTATTGTTATGATATAAGACATCCTCTTGCTTTTATCGTGGGTAGTGATCCCCTTTCCCTCTTAACAACCTCATAAGCACAGACTTGTAACCACTTTTAGAGAAGAAATCTTCTGTGGAACCTTTGTTGAAAAAGATATGAGTTCTCCTGTAATACCGAGCTGTTTTGCCTAGCTTAGGGATCTACATAGTGGCCAAGTTGCTTTGGCTCAGCTTGGGAGTCTGTCTGCTAACCAAGCTATTATGCTTCAGCTCTGGTTTTTCCCTAAGTTATACTGTTTTAACTTAACTCTATGATCATGATATCAATTGAACTGTTCTCCTTTGGTTCAACTTTTTGTATCTTGACTCGAGTGGTCGGAGAAAATTTATTGACTTTGTTTGACCATCTCTATTTTCTATCTCTAAATTATGAAATAAAAAATTAGCATATCAAATGCTATTACTGTTTTTTTATTAATTTTGAAAAATAAATAATCTTTTTTGTGATTTACAATTTAGATTAAAATTTATTTATTTTATTTATGTTTTAATACTTTATCATTGCACCACATCCCATATAAAAAATATTATTACTCATCCCAACATGAGATTTTAATTGTCCAATTAATGAGATAGAGATGGCAAGAAGGTGAACAGGAGATACCCAATTTATTGATTAAAATTATATTAATATTGATTAAATATTATTAATATTCATTAAAAATATATTGTACTAGTTTAAAAATGCGTATTAATTGTAGTTAAAATTGGTACAGGGTACACTAATTCATTTATCTTGTTAGTTGGCTTAAAAATTAATTTAAAATGAAAATTTAGGAAAACATCATCTTTTGATATTTTTCGTAACTTAGGACATGGCGTTTTTTTACTGATAATGAAAATAAAAAATGTTTTTTTTGTTTTTTGTTTTATTTTAAAATAGGATTGTCAGACATAAATTAAAACGGCGCTTCCCAAAATTCAAATTTGCGTCGCCATGTCCTGGACAGCCAAAACCCGTAGCGCATACAAAATAACAACAGCGTTCCGACGGAAAGAGAGAAATAAAAAGGAAGCGACACCTGCGCTTTGCTGGAGGCTTCATTCTGATTGGCACCCGCATGCGGGGCTGAAACAGTAGTTCCCATTTTTCCTTGCGCGCCTGCCTTCGTTGGAGTACTTACTAGTAATGGCAGGTACGCCTGGGACCCACACGGGACCTTGGGTAAAATATCTCCAACTCCTGCTTCCTTCGCTGTCTTCTACCGAGCGCCGTCGTGTGGGCGAAGCAGTCAAGGTTCACACGCACTTCCATTAAAAAGGACATTTGAAATCAAACGTCCTTGAACAACGCCGTGAGGCGCTAGGGTTTCTACTTTTCTTCGCCGGCGTTTGTTGATCCAGGGCCGTTAGAGTGAGTCTTCGGAGCTTAGTACTACGACAATGACGCACGGCGGAAGCGGCGGCGGCGTAGGGTCGGAGTTTCACCTCCCGGACGAGATCCTGGCGGTGATACCTTCGGATCCTTACGAGCAGCTTGACCTCGCGAGGAAGATAACCTCCATGGCGATTGCGTCGCGGGTCTCCAAGCTGGATCTCGAGGCCGTGCGCCTGAGGCAAACCGTCGCGGAAAAGGATCAGACCATCGCCAACCTCCAGGAAAGGATCTCGCAGCTCGATCGCATGTTTCAGGAGACGGATGCCCGCCTCAAAGTCGCCCTCGAGGAGAACGTGAGTTATTAATCGTTGCCAGTTTCCGATTAACCGATACTAGGTTTTTATTCCTTTACCCACTTGAGTGAAATTCGCTGTTTTTCACCCTTTTCGGATGAAGATTAAACTGGCTAACGAGCGGGATTCATTAGCGCAGACATCAAAGAAATTGGCTCGTGATTTAGCAAAGGTTTGATTGCTTTTCTCCCTTATGTTCTGTTTTATTAGGGTTATATGTGAAAAAAGTCGCTTCTAGTGTTGCAAAAGGCTCCAACGCAATGTACTTGTGTTTAGTTGCATGGGACGTCCGAGTGATTCCGGATTACCTCTGCGATGGCTTATCAATGAGAATTAAGGTTATTGTTGGTTCTATTGAAACCCATCATTTAACTTTCCCGTTTTGTCTTTTTAATTGGAATTGATTGTTCTGGTTGGAAAAGAACAATTAGAGTTCGATTTTTACTATGAGCTTCTGATGCCCTTATGAGTTTTTGTGCAAAGTGTTGGGTGTTTGGGATTTTCAGCTGCAGCACGTATCTTATCGTTCCAAAAAGAAACCTGTAAAATCCAAATGTCGGATATTCCTTGAAACTTGATGAGGGATGTCAATTTTATTACATGCTCATAGCATTCCCTGTGACATTTTTAAATACATGACCTTCATTTCTGATGAAATTTTGCATTCTTTCTACTTAAAATACATTTTTTCAGTTGCTTAGTTATATCCTACATAAGACTTTCTTATTATTATACTTTTTTGAGCAGTTGGAGACATTCAAGAAGCAACTCTTGTTGTCACTAAATGATGATAATTTGCCTGTAAGTGAACAGACTGCAAATGTTAGTATGGTATGGCAGTAGTGAGTTTTCTAATGTAATTCCAAGATGGCCATGTCCACTAACATGGAGCTATAGTTGTATTGTGTAAGCCTTGATCTTCCAAAATGATTTACCTGCTATCCATTCTATTGTAGAAGCAACAGGATACTGTGGACATAAAGACTGATAATTCTTCAGTTGCCCATGCATCCTTGTACAAAGGTATTAAATTTGGCTTCATATTAGTTTTCTTAGCATTTATTTTGAAATAGGCTTAGCCTTGTCTTATTGATGGTGTTTCAAAATCTTCATTCCTATGCTGTTGAAGATGAAGTTTCCATCAGTGGATCTGTGCCATATCCTGTCAGTGGATCTATGGACATTGGGGGTGTGATGCGAAATGGTAAAAAGTGATATTTGGCTGTTTTTATATTAAAAAAATTCTTTCGCTGATGATAATTCTTCCCCTAATTTTTGGAACAGTGGCTAAGCCATTTGAACGAAAAACCTCCAAGACCCCACCTATTCATCGTCGGCTCACCCCCCCAACAACTACACCAAAAGTAACATCCACTGGTGGTTCTCCTAGAAAATCTGCAGTTGTTGCATTGCCAAAATATGCATCTGGTACTGCTTCTCCGACAAATACTCACTTTGAAAATTTAACTGCCATGTCACCATGGTATCCATCAAGCAAGCAGTCATCAGCTGCTAGCTCTCCACCTCATGGGCACTCTATTTCAGGTCTGTACTTGTTGCTTTTCTTATTACAGATTTTATACTTACTATTGCTGTAAGTTGCAAACATATGTGTAGTTCTTAGTTTGCAGATTTAAAAGCTTTTGCCTGAAGTTTTTTTTTTTGTGTGGAACTTTAAAGGATATTTGATGCTTCAAATACATATGTGAAGTTCTCAGTAGTATGTATTTTTTCATTGTATAGCAGTTCAGATTAAATTGGATGAGCCTTTTTGAGGCATATTTTTCCTTCCATCCAAGATTTTTCTCTTTTCTTGCAACTTAGGAGCTTAATGATGGATTGTAAACATGTGCTATTTCATTTTTAGGGCATACTCCTCGAGTCGATGGAAAAGAATTCTTCCGGCAAGCTAGGTAAGTGGTAGCCCTTACTGTGATCCACACAACTAATGATTCGATACTTTTTATTTTAATGTTGTTGTTTCAGGAGCCGTCTCTCTTATGAACAATTTGGAGCTTTCTTAGCTAACATCAAAGAGCTTAATGCTCATAGACAATCACGTGAGGTTAGCTACATCAGAATTGTTATTAATATTATTACTTTGTACATCTACACCTTTGGCTCTGTTCCTCATCTGTGTACTTTTATGCAGGAAACTCTCAGAAAGGCAGAAGAGATATTTGGAACCAAAGATAGGGATCTTTTCTTGTCTTTTCAAGGCCTTCTCAGTAGAAATCAAGCCTAGAGATTTGATTGAAACTTAATATCTCATCCCTTTTCAGGTTCTTACCCCTTTATCTAATGTTCACTAATTGCTTCTTCTGCATTGATAGTGGTAAAACTACCATCATATATAATGACGATTATTCCTCATGCATTTCTGGTGCTGCTTACTCCAATTGCTTGTAATGTCTTGATGTCTTCATACGCCTCCCTGTTTTAATAGCTTTATGCAGTGCACATTTGTCTACAGCCACCATTTGTCCACCATACCAAAATCTTATACCACAATTATAAGTGAAATTCTAATTGCCCTCCTGCTTCTTCCTGTTGATGATGCCCATGATAGGGTGGTCATTATAGTTTTTGGATATCTTGCTTCCGTGTAAAACCCTTTTGTACTTTTTCTCATTGAACTCCACCTTTTTAACTTTTGTTTGTTGAACTCCTACCTTTTGTACTTTAGCAGAATATTATCACACAATTTTGCAATCCTATCATAATCCAAGCTAATCTATTCAATCCTCCATGGATTGTTAACTTGGCAAACCAATCTCAAATGCATCAATTTCACAAGACAAATCTGAATTCCTAACTTCGCAAACACTGCCATACCTTGGAGTTGAGGTCCAAACATCAAAACACCTTTATGACATTTGCTGTTAGAATATAAGGAGATAGAATTATAATTTATGACATTTGCTGTTAGAATATAAGGAGATAGAAGTAGAATTTTAAGAATTAAGTTATGCAGAGAAGGCACTTCTTGAAAATTATCTTAAGGAAAAAAATTTCACTTATGATGTAGAAGAGTTTCTCAAAACTCCGCCCTCATAACACAATGTCTATCTCATAAAATTGTGGAGCTTGCATTTCTCAACAACTCTTTGATCTTTTGGAACCAGTGTCAATGCACAACTTGATAAGTTGTCTTTTAGAGAGTACCCAATCCAAAGGGACAATAACCATTTGTAGGCATTTTTTTCTTTGTTTTATTAGAAAATATATACAACATTTGTTCTTCCTACGTGATTACTTGTGTATCCTAGAAGAGATCAACGTAGACTTTAAAAAAGGGTTGAAGATGTTGACACTTGACATATTTTGTCTGGTGCATTTGAGTTTCAAAAAATACCTTGCTATTTGGATAATTCTTTGGCCTTCATACCAAAAAGAGATTATTAGTTTTAATGAATCAATTACTAACTTGTATCATGCTAATATTATTCGACCGCATATTTGCAAATTTAATGAGAAAAAAGTAATTGCTTATTGTTCTAAATTATTTGAAGATACTATTGAGAAAGAGGAGTGCTGACTGAACTAAGAAACTACATTACATTATAGGTTTGTTTTTTATATTTGTCCATGAAGTGAATTTTTAAGTTTATTCCATTTCTTCCACGTTTCACAAGTTTTATTTGAGTGCCCACTGCAACACTCACATTGATTCTGCTATTGAAGGTTGCAACTGTCATCAATCATCATGAAATGATCCATGTTACTGAAGTTGTAAATGCTTATGTTACCTCAAACCTAGATTCTGCCATGCAAGACTGGCAAATCTGCTCCAAGAAATCAAACAAAGATTTGGCTCGATGTGAAAATTAGGCATGTTGGATGGTTATTCAAGATCCTTAAGCGATTATTTGGAGTTGGCCTAATTATTAGCTATTTGGCAAGAACAGCTTGGTACAGTTTGGAAATTACAATCGTAAAATGTAACGACTCTAATATAAGGTCCTATCTTTTGCCTGATGTGATGTGCTTAGAGCAAACCTTCTCGCATGTTAGGATTGAAATTTGTTAATCGGCGTTGTGATTGTACTCTTGCATCAGCGATGATGAGCGATAGTTCTATCAATTTCTAATTTCTTATTTAATGACATTTTGTCCTTTTCATGAATGTTTTCTAAGCTGAGACCCAATTTATATATGTTGATGACCATTCAGAACGGTTTGATGTCAAAAATAGATAAGAGATGGGTTGCTGTAAGGATTAAGTACTATATCTAAGTTCGTATCTCCACAAAAATTATGGTAGAAAATAATGAAAAGAAAACAATTCTACTATTTCTATTATCCTTTTTATTTATATGGAATGAAAATATGATAATGTGGAGTTTAAATTTTATTTTTGTCCATCTCTACTCAATTTGAGTGAAATGGAGTTAAATTTGTTCATTCAAACAAGAAAATATTATATATCTCTCTTTTTTCCTTTTATTTTTACTTTGTTAGTTCCATTCAACATATCGTGAGTGCAATTAGCATAGCATATTTTTTATTTTTTATTTTTAATATCATGCTTGCCAATCCACATTTTCATATATATTAATTTAATAAATATCCAAAATAGGCTTACGGCAACCACAATTTTGCAGCAAAAATCTTAGCTCCAGTCTATTCCCCAATCCCCAGCTTCCAACTCATCAGTTTCCTTCCCCATCTTATCCGTTCCCTCCCCACTCATATCCTTTTCCCTCTCATCTTCCTCTCCCTCAGCAAGAGCGAGAGAGAGAGAGAGCAAAGTTTGTGCGCCTAAAAAACCAAGACGTAGAGCAAAGAGGGGAAGTCGAGAGCGAGCAAGTGCAATGGCTACCCTGTCGTCCATCCCCACCCTCTCGAAATCCCTCTCCCTGAAGCCCAAAGCTAATGTCTTTAAGCCTCGCTTCTCCTCCATCACTTGCTCTTCTCTTCCCCAACAGCCACACGGAGGAGAAGACTCCGTCGCCTCCTCCCTCAAGGCCTTCTCCGCCGCCGTGGCCCTCTCCTCCATCCTCCTCTCTTCCGCCGCCGCCCCTCCCCCCGCCTCTGCAGACATCGCCGGCCTCACCCCCTGCAAGGAATCCAAGGCCTTCGCGAAGCGCGAGAAGCAGTCGATCAAGAAGCTGGAGAATTCGCTGAAGAAGTACGCGCCCGACTCGGCCCCGGCGCTCGCCATCAAGGCAACCATCGAGAAGACCAAGAGGCGGTTCGATAACTACGGCAAGTTCGGCCTCCTCTGCGGCTCCGACGGCCTGCCACACCTCATCGTCAGCGGCGACCAGCGGCACTGGGGCGAGTTCATCACCCCCGGCATCCTCTTCCTCTACATCGCCGGCTGGATCGGCTGGGTCGGCCGGAGCTACCTCATCGCCATCAGGGACGACAAGAAGCCCACCATGAAGGAGATCATCATCGACGTGCCGCTGGCCTCCAGGCTGGTCTGGCGTGGCTTCATCTGGCCCGTTGCCGCCTACAGGGAGCTCGTCAACGGCGACCTCATCGCCAAGGACGTGTAATGTTCTTGACGAAGGTGAGATGGATATCAATAGGCACAAGGTACTTCTTTTTCTACATCTCACAAATATGCATGTTTTCCCCTGCAAACATTGTTTACTTACATCGTTCTTACTGGATGCCGAAAACAGCATGTTCTTCTACTAATTATAGATTCTGTGATGTGATAGAATGGGATTCTAATGCGATTAATTGTTTCATTGATGCTTTACTTTATGCAGATAAATGCACATGGAAAGGCGACTTGCTCAACTGTGACCAGTGCTTTGTATTTAAGACTTTTATCTCTCTGTATCTGTTATCATGCTTGTAATCTCATATTTTAGAAAGCCAATTAATTCGACTTTGAGACTTTCTCCAGCCAGGGTTCCTCAGAATTCTTACATTACAATGTTTCTAGTTTTAATTTTGTGTAATGTTCTGTTAGAGGGTCTGACTGCATTGAAGTTGATTAACTGAGTGAGTTTGAAAGAAACATCTAATTTTCATTATACAAGCCAGGGTGATCAAGGATCATAGGAAGAAGACATCTTTGTTGGCCAAAAAAGTTCCTAGTGTTCGAAAGACGATCACTGAGCTTTATGGCACACAGCATGTTCAGGGATCATGAATGCATCTCTGTTCTTTTCTCATGTCTTCAGCTTGATTCTTCAATCTAATATTAGACTCGTATACTAATTTGATATGACATACTTTTTATTAAATTTTTTCTCATTAACTTATCGTATCATTGGGGGATCAATTATAATTTGAAGTATGTCACTTACTTGGCAAAGGCGTTTTTTTTTAAAAAAAAAAATTGCAGTTACAAAATTTTTCTAAGAAATGCTCAATCTCTCCTTAAGGAAAAAGAGATTAAAAGTAAAAGATGCGGGAGGAAATCAATATATAATACTTTTCTTTTGGATCAAAGATCTGTTTTGCTAAATTTGATAGTATTTTTTTTTAAAAAAAAAACATATCAGATGGAATAATTTTTACAATCAAATCAAATTACACCAAGATGAAAAATCAACTGTATGCACCTAAACATCGTGAATGTTAAATACATCCCAGAACTTAAATAAAGGATATCAGTAAAAAGCAAGATTTGATAAATTGTTCAAAAACATTAGGCTAACAAGAGAAAAAAAAAAAGGGAAAAATCCTCAGAGCTCAGTATTATGCTTACTCTCATCATATCAGTCGAGTGCAGTATATTGATAGCTCTCATTTTCAGCGTTTGCAATTCACCTAAAGCCTCATTTTGTTCAACTTTAGCTTCAAAGTCTTTATAGGTTAAGTTGTCATTAGGCTTTGAAAAGGTATTCACATATTATCCATTGGCACCTTACACCTTCTAGTAAAAAGTTTATCTCAGTTCTACATTTGTTTTGCACCTTAACATTCAACCATTCAAACAAAACATACTGAAAAATATGGGGGAAAATAATAAGAAAGGCTAACACAGCTGAAGAAGTATGGCATTCCTACACAATGTGCCCATCCCTCTTGGCACAAAGTATTTTGACACTTACGGGAGCATTAAGTTTGAATGTCTTAACTATTTTCACACAACTGGCAGCCAACCATTCAGTACCTGAGAAAATAAGCACTAGAATAGTTTGATTCAAAAAAATGACCACAAATATATTTATATCTAAGAATCTCAAAGCGTCCTCGAGTAATGATGAAGTTACTTGAAGCCACAGTGTTAGCGTACCAGCAATGAAGCATCAATTACTAACATAAAAAAAACTAGACCACAAAGCCAACATAAAAAAAACAATGACTAACTTTTATCTCACGCGAAAATATCAATTTTGAGATGGTAAAATTTACAAGGGCCCGAAAGTTTTACACACATGAAGAATCCTTTAAAAAACACTGCTACCTAAAATATTCACAAAAGTTAGATGAAAAGCAAAGCCAAGAAGAAGAAAGATATGCACAATATCTAATACAGTCAGCTGCAAATATGCAATTCAGAGAATATAATGAGTAAAGATGTGTTATTTCTCCAAGAAAGTCTAACTTCACTCCGAGCAAAATAAACAAGAAACGAATACGATAGATAGCATGTTCAGAAAGCAAATTTTGGGTCAAATATCTTTTCACACCAACATACATCAGCATCAGCATGCCATGGATCTTTTAATTCATCTCTCTTCTATCACATAAAACTTTTTCACAAACAGTAGGCAAATATTAAGTCCATACTAAAAAGGAAATCTCCATGTGTGCTCAGAAATCATCACGATAACAGAGTTTGATATACTCATATACATCAGCATCCAAAGATCAAGAAACAAAGGGAAATATGGAACCTGAATTCCAGCAAACAATAAGGACAAGTTTAAACACCGGTTCCTCGGAATCTATAAAGTTCCTCTTTATCTTCCCTTTCACCATTGCTACTTATATGTGAACAAGAACATATTTCCCTATAATTAGTGTTGTGCCCACTGAATGCTCTTTATGTCGATGCCCTCCTTGACCATCTCATACAAAGGGCTCATCTCTCTCAGCTTATCGACCTGCTTCACTGTCATCTCTATTGCTTTGTCAATCTCGGCTTCTGTTGTGAATCTGCCGATACCAAATCTGATAGATGTGTGAGCCATGTCCTCGTCCACGCCAAGGGCCCTCAGTACATAGGAGGGTTCAAGACTGGCACTCGTGCAAGCACTCCCACTGGACACTGCTACCTCCTTCAGCCCCATCAGCAAGCTCTCCCCTTCTACATAGGCAAACGAGAGGTTCAAATTCCCTGGATATCGATGTTCCAAGCTCCCATTCACCACCACGCCATCCAGCCTCGCCCTGACTCCATTCAAAAGTCTTTCTTGCAGTGCAGATATCCTCTTACTATCATACTCCATCTCCTTCATTGCAATATCGCAAGCAGCGCCCATTCCAACAACAAGAGGGGTTGGGACTGTGCCGCTACGTATACCTCTCTCCTGTCCGCCCCCGCTCATCTGGGGCTCAATCCGTACACGGGGTCGGCGGCGGACATAGAGAGCACCAACGCCTTTGGGACCGTAGATCTTGTGCCCACTTAGTGACATGAGCCCAATCCCCATCTTCTCCACATCGATGGGAATCTTTCCGAGGGCCTGCGCAGCATCGGTGTGGAAGACAACACCTTTCTCGCGGCAGATATTGCCAATCTCCTCCAGAGGCTGCACGACGCCAATCTCGTTATTGACGGCCATGACGGAGACGAGACCAGTGTCGGGGCGGATAGAATCCGCAAGGAGATCGAGATCAACGAGGCCATCGGGGCGGACAGGGAGATAAGTGACCTCGAAACCATCCTGCTGGAGGTAGCGACACGAGTCGAGGACGCACTTGTGCTCGGTCTGCGTAGTGATTACATGGCGCTTGCGGGAACGGTGGAATCGCATGAACCCCTTGACGGAGATGTTGTTGGACTCGGTGGCGCCGGAGGTGAAAAATATCTCCTTCGGATCAGCGCCAACAAGGACAGCCACCCGGGCGCGAGATGCCTCAACGGCAGACTCGGATTCCCAGCCGTAGAGATGGGTGCGGGAGTGAGGGTTGCCGAATCGGGCCATGTAAAAGGGAAGCATAGCATCGAGGACGCGAGGGTCAACAGGGGTGGTAGCCTGCATGTCGAGGTAGAGGGGGCGGGCGGATATCTTGACACCCTTCATCGATATGGTCCCGGCCTCGTCCTCTTTCGGCAAAGAGGACAAAGGTGTCTCCGCAGCTGCAACGGCGGTTGCAGTGGAGAGGCGGCGGCTGGGAGCGTTGGCGAGGGCACGTCGGAGGAGACGAGAGGTGGCGGAGGCCATGCTTGCCTTTAGGGTTTCTGGATTCCAAATTGAGCGGAGAATAAAGCAAGTCGCGAATGGGCGAGGAATGGCGGTGAGACGGCTAGGGCGCGAGGATGATGGGGATTATAACGGCACAATGCGAGAGGCAATATCGGATAAGCGTTGCGAATGCCCCGAATAATACCCAATATTGACCCGTCCGGCTCCACATGAACCATTAAACTCTTGTCGAATCATTGGTCGAGTAGGTAAGTTTGGTTTGGGCCGTTCAATTAATGGCGATGGGCTTTGCTCTGGATAAATCTGAAATATTTTTAAAAATAAGTTGATAAATATATTACTTTTCGTGCATTTTTTAAATTGTTTAACAATCCTTTACAAAACAATAGGTGTGCCAAGTAATTGTTTCCTTTTCACTTTTCTTATCGAAATCGTAGTGTGGAATCTTACAAAAATTTGAAAGTGATCGATGTCGAATCGTATGAAATTGCAACCTTATTATTTTATGAAAAATATTTTGCATTTTTTTTAAAATAAAAACGCTTTTTATTGGAATGGTTTATGGGCCTTGGGCTCCTTTCTCCGTTGAGCCCCAATCTGTTGTCTGATGTCTATAGCGCAGAACATGGCTAGTTCACAGAACGGCGTATCTGCTGCCCTTTCCACTGTTCTTCTCTTTGCTCGATCGGGAGAGATGGAGGCGCTTGGGTGGTGGCTGATGCTGGTGGGATCGCTACGCCTCGCCTCAGTTTGGTTTGGTTTCTTCGACATCTGGGCGCTGCGTATGGCGGTCTTCTCGAAAACCCAAAGTATTTCCTCTTCTCTCTTCTATACTTTCCGCCTACGTCTGTTAGATCAGTTTCAGATGCTTTGTTGCCAATGGGTTCCCTTTGCTATGCTCCTTTTTCTGTCCGTAGATTATTGCGATAGGAGATGTGCTGGAGTAAATGGACACCATTGCTCGCGGTATGTAGAGAAATCAAAGTTATGGATCTTCTTGGAGCTGAAAGTGATGTTTTTGAGGCTAAAGAACTCACTATGAGCTCATTTTTGTTTTCCTATAAGTGATTGAGTGGTCTGTGAAGTTGAAAACGATTTTTTTGCCGTTCCTGATTTTGATCAAAGTTTCCTTAGTCTTGATTTAGATTATGGCATTTGTAAAATCGCAATTAGCAAGTAGTCTTGGGTTGTAATTTGCAATTATCGATTCTTGCCTCAGCAGGTCTAGTTTGATCTGTCAGTATGGATGCTATTGTTGAGAGTTTGAGTTCAATCTGGAGTGATGATCAGTGATCTTGGACCCATGGCAAGTTGTTTATTCTTTTTCTTATGCAAAATTGAAATGTTTGTGGTAGGCAAAGTTTGTTGTTCAGTATGATGGAAGATCCTCTGGTTTAGTGGTCAGTAATCACTAGGTGATGGACATTCTGTGTCGCTAGAGATGAGTTGGTTCTTCACGGACTTAACCATTTGTAGCTTGCCTTATGTCATCTCCAGTATATTTTTCAGTAAGAGTATCAATTATTGGAGGGAATCATATGAATGGTAGGATAACAAAATTTGGGTGCATGGCAATGTGAGTACTTACTCCTGCAAGATATGCTCTCAATGGAACAAGTGGAGGTTGGTTGTCTACATCACTTACTAGCCTGGACTGCTACATTTTCAACATAAATGCGATTGTCTTGTCTACTTTGTCCAATTAAGCAGTTTTGCGGACTACAGTAATATTACATGGCAATTTTAAAATAAATATAGAATGTAGGGCGTAAGAGCTAGATGGAGATTTTAGAAAACATCAATCAATGAAATTTTAAAATAAATGATATAGATCAATTTGAATATTATTACTAGTTGTATAGATTTGAATATTGAGAGACAATATTGGTGTAGGAGATCCCAAATAGTTAGTCACGGTTAATGATGAGAAAGAAGAATGAATTATATATATATATATAATTAGTGGAATAAAAGCTTTGTTGTTGTTGTTGTCTTGTAGAATAAGACTAATTCCCTGGTTAATTGTTTGGTTTTCAGTTCACATTTATTTTCTCAGTATGGGATAAATCTTATTTAATGAAAAATTCAAAATTTGCTGTGTCTGTATTTTAAGTCACAACTATTTGTTATACTTGATCATTTTGACATGGTGAAATTTGAGTAAATAAAGCATTAGCACCTTTAGAGTGAAGTGTAATTTGAGTAACTATGAACTTTTTTATCCATTGTGTTTTTTAGTTATCTCAATTTACTTTGGAAATATTTGTTTTTCATGTTTCAGATGTATTTGTTGAAAATATTTTATGGAAGGAACTGAAAGTCCATTATATTGCAGCAACTGTTATTTGCAATAATACTTATAATACCAATTGTTCTAATTCCACTGTTGGTTTTACATCTAGTGACGGATGTTCATGGACGGACATTTGGGGTTTGGACACTTCTGACCTGCACGCTCTGCTTTCTCTGTGCATTCAATCTTGAGAATAGGCCTCTTTATGCTGCTACATTCCTATCTTTTATATACGCCTTTGGGCATTTTCTTACTGAATATTTATTTTACCACACAATGGCTGCATCAAATTTGACAACCGTTGGGATATTTGCTGGTAGGTCTTCCTAATCTCTTTACTTTTATTTCACCAATATTGTTTTCTGCATTGCACTTATCCAATGTGGTTATTTATATATTACATGATTTCTATTTTGGCATATTGTGCATTGGTTCCCCTGAAAGTTTCATGTTTAGATGATCTTAGTTTGGATAAAGTGGTATTATTTTTGTAGGTGTACAAAATTTTCTATGAAGTACTACTCCTTGGACACATCTCAAATTTTTGGATAACAGATAGCTCTTTAGTTCGCTTTAATTGTGATTCCTTGTTAATTGGGCTGACAAGGGAACTGCAGCATCAAGTGTTGGTTGAATAATTCTTTGGAGCTACTTGAATAGATCATAGATGTAAGTTGCAATTTTAATAAAAATTACAAGTGAAGTTATATAAGATTAGGCATAGGAAGATAGAGTAGACAAGGAAAACAGCATTGTTCTTGGCAAGCTTTCAAATTTTGTTTCATGTCAATCGGCATGAGTGACATTTTTGTTCTGCCCATCGACTACCATGTGAAGAGCCCCAAATCCTATGGACTTCATTGTGAGCTCATCCTTTGTCTGCAAAGGAGCTGCAATCTCATCCTTCATCTCGAGCTCATCTTTGTCATGAATAAGCCACAAGTATCTTTCACGTGGACTGAACTTTGCTATTTGCTCGCCCATGCTTTCCTCATTTGAGCCAACAATGTTCCGTAGTCCACCTAGGTCGTGACGCTCATAGCAACTCAAGCCCCAAAAAGTTTCTACCCTAGTCCTGCATGCTATATAACCCTCTCCAGCTTTAGCGATGCATACTTCAAGTAAGGTTCCTCCTCTTCTTATTTCCCTGTTTCTTCTTCTTCTTCTTTCTCCTCCTCCTGCTTCTTGTTGGAGACCCTTTGTCGGCATGCAATGGTTAAAACGATTAAAAAAAACTATTCTAGAATTCCTGAACCGCTGCTCTAATAAGGGATCAAAATCCTGTCATTTGTGAAGCATGAAATGGACTTGGAATCTGGATGTATCAGTATACTTGTTAACACCTTGAAAGTACTTGAAATGCTGATACATGAATTTTGATACATGTGCATAATTTGAAAGAAACATATTGATCCAACGCCCACCATCATGGCTCCTACTATTTATGGAGATGCTTCCTATGCCTACTAAAATTATAGAAAAAGTTTTCATGTCATTAAGCAGTTTGAAAAAACTAAAATGCATTGCATTTCAATTATTATGCCCATATGCAGATAAGAAATGTGGAAATTGCTGAAAAACTTGATTGTAAGAAAAAGGTTAAAATGCTAATCTTTGGAACAACTACTTGGTTTGCATGGAGGTTGCTTGCTCTATTAGAAAATGATAATGATACCATGGTTTAAAATGTCGTGCCATAGCAATTGACACGGACGAAAAATTTCATTCCGTCTGTCAACTAATGTGGCATGGACGTCAATACACAACAACAAGGCCTCTTGTGCCTATTAGAGGCCCCATGGTCACGCTCGCCAATGGCTTTTTTTTTTTTGTAAATTCTAAATCTTAAATTTTTCCTCCTTTGTTCTTTCTTTTTTCTCCCTTTATTAAATTTTTTGTTATTCTTTTCTTCTTTTTTCCGTTAATTTTTTTCTTTATTAATTTCTTTTGTTATTTCTAGAAAAAAAATTATTAATTCTTTTACTTTATCCCTTTATTAATTTCTTTTATTATTCTTTTTTTTCTTTTATCCCTTAATTCTTTTTCTTTTTCTCTTTATTATTATTTTTTGTTATTTTTCCTTTTCCTTAAAAATATAGGGGAAAAATTATATTGTGAATTTTTTCACTTTCTTTCTTTATTAATTTCTTTTTTCTTCCCCCTAATTCATTCTCTTTCCCTTTAAATTAATTTCTTTTATTATTCCTTTTCTCCTTAAACACATGGAATTTTTTTTTCTTTGATAATTTCTCTCTTTCATCTTTCACATGGACAGTTACAAAAGTTTAAAAAAACTTTTCAAAGAAAAATTATCTTTTTTAAAATACTAAAAATATATAAGATATATTGCTAGAAAAAGATTAAAAAAT
>JBAMHZ010000001.1:336614-352646 GCA_037177395.1 Alpinia galanga | reverse complement strand
TAGATAACTATTAATAGGATTTATTCTAATTGAATTAATCCAATTTGACCAAGTCTAGCTGGTTGATCCTCTTTTACTTCTCATAAGTATTAGCAACGCCGTACTACCAAGTTGCGATTTTGATCAGAACGCTAATGAATGCCTTGAAATGGTGGCAGGATTTCACTTTTATGGTGAACATGGACATTAAATCCGGGGAGTCATCGAGTGTAGATCCTCAAAATTCGTCAGGCGGTGGCAGATTTCAATGCAACATATGTTGTGATCCGGCAAAGGAGCCCGTAGTCACTCACTGCGGACACCTTTTTTGCTGGCCTTGTCTCTATGAATGGCTCCATAGCCACTCCCGCTCTTCCGAATGCCCTGTGTGCAAGGCCACCATCGAGGAGGAGGTGGATATTGTCCCTCTTTATGGTGGAGGAAGTAACTCCGTTGAGCCACAGCAGTCCAGGTCAAGTTCTGGAATGGACATTCCGGACCGACCAGCTGGCCGGAGAACAGCCACCCCCGCACAAGGGCAGCAACCTGACCCAAACCATGTTCATCATTACAACCTCAATCATAACCATCACCCATGGTTCACGAACTCAAATCAACTGGTTGGCATAGGGCTCATGAACTTTACTCCTACGTGTGGAATAACAAAACAGATGCCGCTGCCTCCACATCATTTGGCAGGCTCAGGAGTTGGCAACTTCATGTTTCTGAATGCAGCTGCTACTTTGCGTCGTGGGTATAATAATGTACTTCACAACCTGCACTCACAGGCTCAAGGGTTCCAACATGGTCATGTGCCTCATGGCTGGCACCCCCAGGTGTTCCATTATGGTCATCACCCTCATGGTGTTCCTCGTGCAAACCAAAGCCAATCTGAGATCTGAATGGTACTTTTGTTTGTTCTGGTATTCTCTGATATAGTATAAAAAATGCCTCTGTAAATACTTGATTGTTTTGCTAATGCCCACATCATCACTAGTGTGCTTAGGCATTAGATAATTGAGATTGGACAAAGATTTTTTTTAGCTTGGGTGTTACTACCTTTTCATTGTTTGTTATCACTATGTTATCCTTTTCTTCCTTGAGGACTCACTTGAATCCATGATTACGTGTTCTTGATTTTTTCTACAATGCCACACTGTTTCAATGAGAATGTTGCTCTCGTTGATAGGAAGGCTTATTGTATCCTAGTCTGTTGCTATTTGATATTCCTGATGAAGAGGCAAAGGATACTCTTGTATGGGGTACAGGAATAAAATCCTTAAATCATTAGACCTAGTCAATTGATATACTTCTATATTTATCAATTCTAAATGTGTTGTTATATGTGATGGAAAATCCATATGAATTCATGGTTTGTATTTGGGTGATAATACTCACACTATTGTGTAATGAATGCAAATGATTATACTATGTGGATCAGTGGGTGCCTATTCTCCTTCAGATTAATTACAAAACAATCATATGCTGGTAGATTGCTCATCATGATGTTGGTGCCTACAATTTTGAGATAAGTATATGATGGTAAATTGTTGAAATTATTATATGATGTCGGTGGCTATCTCAAGCAGGTTATTAGCTTATTCTCTAGAGATATACTTTGTTAATCTAAAGCGGCTTTTGAAGTTTCAGTTTCTATACTTAATGTTTTTTTTTCTTATGAGCATCTCTGTGCATCAAGTGATTTTATATGAGCATATATCTGTGCGATCAATGATTTTTCTCCCACCTTTGATTCTTCATCATTTTATCAACTTCCTCGCTTGGTAATCATAATACACATGATTGCTAAACTCATGAGCCAAACTAGACCAGATGCTGTTGGAACAGAGGTTAAAATGGTGGGGCTTAAGATAGAACAGTCTTCGCCGAGAATTACTTTCCAAGTGCTAAAATGAAACTTGGTCTGATGCCAGTTGTTTACGATATCTTTCAGTCAGTTGTTTATCTGAGATTGAGTCCAGTTATAAGTTGCACTATTATATTGCTCTAATAACATTTTTACGAGGCAAAATGCTTGTATTTGTTGATCAGGGTCAAACACCCTTCGAATCTCAAGATTAGTAGTCATGTTTTCCTCGATTACTTCCTTTGAAACAAGGCATGAGCGCAAGCAACCCAGCGACATGGTCTGGTGGGCCTCTTGTTTGGTGGGCGGTCGCCACTGTTCCTCTTTTTCTCCGATCGCTGACAGCATTAAATGCTGCAGCAGAGGAGGAAAAATTTAAATGCTTAGAGATGTATCTCTCACATTGTATCCAGTTTTTTCTCCATCTCCTTGTTCTGTCTCGTTCCAGTTTCCAGTTTAAGTTTGAACTTAATAAGCAGCGATTCAAACAATGGATCCATCAATGATTGCACTCTCGAATAACCACATGCTTCAGTAATTAATAACTTCAGGCCTTTTGGATTTATCATCAAAAGGAATTAATTCTCACCTGCGTTCTGCTGCAGTTTTAGGTATTATGTAAATCTGATTAATTTGGTGTTTATTTGTTTAATTTTGTCATTGGCATATGAACCAAGTTTTGGATAGACGCAAAGAGGTGGCAAGGTTGTCCTGATGCCACAATTTGTCTTCCCTGCCCCAGTTGCTGCGTCGAAATATGCCATCTTTCTTATTCTTTTTGCATGCACCAATGCATTGTTTAGAGTCTTCAAAGTCAAGTTAAAAGCCCGGCAACGTTGACAGAATGCCACTAGATTCAAATTAAAAAGCCCTTCTACGTTGACAGAATGCCACTGGATTATTCCAGGAGTCATGCCGGTCATCGAGCTGTGGAAACTGGTCTATGTTAGATTATTCACGCACTCCTCGTCGTAGCTAGTGTTCTATACTTGGAGACGAAACTTCCTGGAAAAGCATGGAAAATTGATCTACAAGTGATTTTCTGCATGTTTTACTGAACTGGTCTTTCGAAACCGAGTCAGAGATGCATGCCGAGGGCAATTCTAAATACAAATATTAAATATTTTTGATATTATTTTAAAGTATAGTAAGCTGAACTCAGTCAAATCAACACAAGCTTCTTGGTACGGAGACGAAGGCATATCTATAAACAAAGAAGAGCACTTAACTGACTCGTGCTAGCTTTGCTCGATGAAGTCAGTTTTAATTTAATGCTAGCTTGCCCAATGTGGCAGGCGAAAAATGCAAGGACGACATATCCTCCTCCATTTCAGTTTATTTGCTTGCATGAATTGTGCGTATGAGGTGGCTGATCTTTAATTTCTTAGGGTATCATGAATTCGCGGGAGAATAGAAAGAAGGGAGATAATGAATACAGATCCCACTGCTGACTGCCCCACTCCACCGTCGCTCTAGCTGTTTAGTTCATTCATCCGGAGGCATGGTCTGCTGCATCCTTGCCAGTTCTTCAACAATGGCTTTCTAAATCCGACCTCGAATTAATAGTCTCGCAAACAGACAAATGCTCGAGGGAATTAATTGATAGACATCGAGTGAGATCTTCCTCGACATTGGCCGACTGTGGATGGTACAGAGGTTTCTCCCAAGCCAAGCAACACAATCCACACCTAACATTTTAATTGTTTCTGACACAATCTATTTATCAGTTATCACCAGCATGCAGCCCCATCCCTAAAACGAAGGCAAGGAATTAGGTTGACTTGATTCACATCAACCAACCACTGCTCGATGTGCAAGTCTTATCTTATTTTAAGTATTTGTTTATTATATATATAACACAACACATCGTATTTTCAATTAGTTTACTTAATTTAAACCTGAACCAACAGTTTATTACTCAAAAAGTAAATGTTATAACTGGTGGGGGATCAAATCTATAGCTGATGTTGATTGAGTAACCTCCAGGCAATAACTTAATCGTATATACATTGTTAGTTAGTCAAATTATTTTCAGAGCAAATAATGATTGAACCTTTATTTTTGGGTCAAATTATATATTCATTTTGCTCATTTTTCTCATTGTGAATATACGTGGCGATGCTTTTCGGGCAGCAAGCAGATCACGACCGTCCGTTGATTGCAAATCTGACCACCTAACCGTTATAAATTCATCACCGCGGTCTTGACCGTAGTGTTGACTCCCCGGTCACGCATCGCATCGCATCGCCTCGCCGATGCCTCTTCCGTCGCTGCTGGCTGCGAGCATTCTCCTCTTGCTAGCCACTATCGCGCCGGCTTCCCATGCCGGAGGAGTCGATGAAGGCTACGACGTCAACATCGGCATGCCGCGGTTCCGCGAGGCCCCGCAATTCTACAACTCGCCGTCGTGCCCGCCGCCGCTGCCTGCAGGACCTGGGGCGGCCTGCTCCCCCAACGCGCTGGTCCATGTTGCGATGACCCTTGACGTGGCGTACCTCCGCGGTTCGGTGGCGGCAGTGCTGTCGGTGCTGCAGCACACCGCTTGCCCTCAATCCATTTTCTTCTACTTCGTGGCCGCCTCGTCCGCTGGCCGACTCAACGCCACCATCGCCGGCGCGTTCCCCTCTCTCGCGTTCCAGATCCGCTCCTTCGCCGGCGAGGAGCCGCGGGTAGCTGGCCTTATCTCCACCTCCATCCGCGCGGCACTGGACCGCCCCCTCAACTACGCGCGCTCCTACTTGTCGCACCTACTCCCAGAGTGCGTCCGCCGCGTCGTCTACCTCGATTCAGACCTCGTCCTCGTCGATGACGTGGTATCTCTCGCGTCGACGCCTATCCCCGAAGGGGTGGCGCTCGCCGCGCCAGAGTACTGCAACGCCAACTTCACCTCCTACTTCACGCCCGCCTTCTGGGCGAACCCAGCCTTGTCGGTGGCGTTCGAGGGCCGGCGCGCATGCTACTTCAACACGGGGGTGATGGTGATGGATCTGGGGCGGTGGCGCGACGGCGGTTACACGGAGCGTATCGAGGAGTGGATGGAGCTGCAGAAGCGGATGCGGATCTACGAGCTGGGGTCGCTGCCGCCATTCCTGCTCGTCTTCGCGGGTCGGATCGCTGCGGTGGAGCACCGGTGGAACCAGCACGGGCTCGGCGGCGACAACTACAGAGGACTCTGCCGGGACCTCCACCCAGGGCGAGTGAGTCTTCTGCACTGGAGCGGCAAGGGGAAACCGTGGGCGCGCCTCGACGCAGGCCGGCCCTGCCCCCTGGACGCCCTCTGGGCTCCCTACGACCTCCTTCTCCGCAACCCCATCGCCATTGACGAATCCTGAACCCAGCCATCCTCACCCGACCCGATAAACTCTCTCCTTGAAACTCGATCTTTTTGTTTATTAACTTTTTCTTTCTTCTTCTTCCTTTTTTAATCTTTACCTCAAAATCAAAAGTGCAGATCAAACTTTTGCTTATACTTAATATATGTACATATTGTTTAATTATATATATGATAATATGAATATGAATATGAATGAATCTTTATGATACAAAACAGATGTGACTTCATTCAATTGTTAAAAATAAATAAACATGCAACTTAAACACAAAATACGCAAAAATAATAATTGGCTTTTTCTTTTGTTTCTTTCGGTAATTTGACAAGCAAAAGCCATGGCTTTCTTATATGGAAGCTGTTAGCTAGCGCGCAATGCTCCATTAAGAACGCGAACAAATAATTAATGACATTACTGCAAATTATAGAATCATTAACCTGAATATATATGAACTTGAGTTACCTAGCTACGTGCTTGCCACCTGCACATGCAGTTATGTAAATGGCAATCAGCACTTAAAAATCAATGTCTGTGCTATTAGATTTGTTGTTAGATTGTCATTCTTCACTTATGGAGTGGTTTAAAAAATAATTGCACATATGCTAATTATGCAGTGCATAGTGCATGCATGATGCCATGAAACATGTGGTCGAAGTTGAGAACCTCATGCCCATGTTCTTTCTCATCGAAGCACAGGAGGTTCGTGCTCAATCGGTAGATGGCAATTAAGGCACATTGACTTATTGGAAATGTTTGTAATTTTCAAATGGTTTGAGTGTCGGCGAGGTAGATAAAGATCTTATCCGGCCATCCCATCCCAAGCAAAATTAAAAGAAATCTATAAAAATATATAATTAATATTTTAGAATTTCAAATGGGACCCTGAGTCTCCAAGGGAGTGTACGTAGATTGACCAATAAGTAAGCAAGGTCGATGGGTCAGCATCACGATTTCCAAGTCGATTGTTTCAGCAGCAAGTCTTGAAGTGGTCCATGGTGTTTAGGCTAAATTCCAAAACAAAGCTTGTTTAGGCTCCTTCCCATTGAGATTTCTTCATCGAGAGTAGCAGTGACATGCAGGAACCTCTTAATCCTTTAATTTTATTGTTCTGGTCGGAGCTCAGAAGATGGCTAACTCCTTGTCACATCCACGGTGAGATTCTTTTTTGTCAGATCGGTCGTACCACAAGTTAAGGAAGCTAATATGATCCGTTAAGTCAGCTTGGGTAGAATCCGCTATTGTTATCTCAAGTAATCTTAGGAATTGAAGAGAGGTTATTTTAGGATCTGATGGAATCAATCTATTTTAGGATCTTCGGTACCACAAGTTAAGGAAGCTAATATTACTACAGAGAAATAACTGATGGAATCAATCTATTTGTTCTCAGAATTTTTTTTATATAAATACGTCACAGTTATAATTCAAATCGAAAATACTTAAATTAAAAAAAACTGTATTAGTACTTTACTGTTGTATCTTAACTTTGAAAGCATTAATACTGTCATCGTTATCTTATATAACTAACAGTGACCTTCTCGTCTAATCTTTGACGTGTTATGATTTAAAGAGAAGAAAAGGACTCACGTAGCCATCATTTTCACTCGAGAGTGATCTCAAGCCGCAATGAAAGTAGAAGAGTAGTTTTACATCATTCTCCGAGACATTCACAAGTCCTGCATGAATATCGACCCCTCTTTTGTTTTCCCCTTAATTTATATCTAATCTTCGTTTAACTTTCTATAATAATGATAATAATAATAATCCCTACAAGACTAAACTCTGGGCATGTACCATGCAGAATCCATTTCAGCGTAGTTGCGTTGTAGAATAAATAGATGGGCCAGTTAAGTCAAACAACCCACTGAAGGCCATCAACCGATGAAATTTGGAATTTTAAAAGTGGACGAATAATTAGAAAGCACCTTCAAGAAAGTGAATACAATCAACTTAGTAATCCAATCACTTCTCGGAGTTAAGCTACAGAGCAAAGGGTGGAACTGAGGAAACTTTTACTGCCTAAAAGTAAATTACAGGTCAAGTGCTGTCTGCGGATTGTAGAATGCTGCCATGGTGTTCGACGTAAGGCCTTATGAAGGTCCTCCTCCACCACACCTCAAACGCCCTCTGCAGATTGGGGCAGTTGTCACCCGACTTCAAGAAGATCCCCAGCCAAGAGAGCAGGATGCTCTGCTGCTCCTCCAGCGGCAGCGTCAGAATCGTCCTCCCGATCCCTTCTTCCACCACCTTGCGATCGAACCCCCTGCAGCCGTGCTGCAGCCAGCTGTAGTCGTCGATGAGAGGCTGCAGCCAGACGTGCAGAAGCTGCTTGCGCGTCTCCTTGGAAGGAAGCAGCTCCCCTTTGCCGATGCCGACGAAGAGCCTCGAGGTGATGCTGCTCACCAGGTGACGAGATGTTATGGGCACCCTCGAGTGCAGCTCCGCTAGCTCATTCTGGCTCGCCCACAAGGAGGCGAACTCGTCGGAGGCGTGCCGGTCGACCAATATCTCCACCAGCCAGAGTAGATTGTCAGCCGCCAGACTGATCTGCCGCACTGCCGGTTCTCTTCTCTCCAGAGACAGGTCCGTGAAAGCGGGCTCCGATGCGTGTCGGAAGAGATCCAGCAACGACTCTAAGCAGCGCCGGCATGAGGCGTACAAACTCTGAACGCTGATATCGGCGGACCCATTCGCCATGAGGATGTTCTCCTTGAGAAGCTTGAGAACCAACGACTTCATTTCGCGACGGCCTCTGTCTTCGCTGCTCTCCAGGACCAGCTCCATTATTTTAGAGAGCGTGTCATTGGGTGGCTGACAGAAACCGGAGGCTACTCGGTTAAGTATGGGACTGATTCCGTACTCATCATCCTGTAAATGTCTGATCGAGGTCACAACTTTTTCCTCTTCGTCTCCTACCCAAGGCACTGCTTCAAGGTAATCCAGACATGACTTGATGCATGCATGGAAGCCGAGCGTTTCAGCAACCTGTAAATTAAATTAACTCTTCTTAAAGCAAATGCCATGGTAAATAATTATTATATATATAAATATAAATTAAATCGTTCAACCAACCTTCAAAATCCGGAGAACTCGTGGAACACTTTGCTTGATCAACCTGTGCTTCACATCTTTAGTGTACATCAACCCAACAGTCTCAACATAAATCTCCACATCTTCGCATTCAAGAATTTCGATTTGAGGCACTGGAGACTGCTTGGAGAGCTTATCAGCGAAGAAGCTGCTGTGCTCTGCGAGAATGTTTTTGTGGACGCTCATCCTCACGGAAGTGCCGCACTTAGCGTGCAACATAACTTTGAGGTCGCTGGTCTCCATCTGACCAAACCCAACAGATATCTTTCTCGGGACCTCAGCGTTTTGCTTCTGTGGCCTGTCAGGTCCCTTTGCTGAAATTGGGGTGGCGATGCCAGAGCTAAGGCATCTCTGGTCCTCAGCAATGAGTCTGGACCTAAGTGAAGTAGAAGACAGTCGTTTGTCCACCGGAGGGAGTGATGTCCTCTGCACGGACGATGCCTTGGAGCGAAGTGGAGATATCTCTGATCTTTGTTTGTTGTCTTGGAGATTTTGGTTCTTGAGTGTTCTCTGGATTGCTGCAGGAGAAGGACAGCACCAGAACCCTTCCGGGGTGACTGCGATTGGAACACTCCTGATCCTTGCGTGGCCTTGTTCGAGCCTTCTCAGTGCGAAATTTTCCATCTAGCAATGCCTGGTCGATTGCGCGTTTCCAAGAGGGAAATCAGCTTGCAGGAGGTTTCAACGGCGACTTTCACAGCTAGAAAACATTATTTCAACACAAGCAAACAATAAATTGTGTTTTGTAAACCACCATAAGCAACAAAATCTACTTCTAATGATTGAGCATTAGTAAAATGATTTCTCTTAGTTTCAACTTTCTCCTCCACTTCTCGTACAAACAGAAAGATTCATATTTCGGAGACTAAAATAACTGGGTTTTCTTAGCAGCAAATTAAATGAAACATTCAGAGAAAATTTTCCCAAGTACATGCCATAACATAGCACCAGAAGAACAATAGAAAAAATGAAAGTTCATCTTACCTCTTCTCGTCGCTTTTCTCCTCCCTTCTCCTCGTTCTCTCCACTTATCTTCTTCCTCTGTCCGGGCATGTAATGATGGTGAACCAAGGCAATGCCAAGCATGGAGACAACAGATGGATGGAGTTGCAGATGTCAAAAAAAGCAATTTCTCTAGCAATTCCCATCAAATTTTAAGCGGTAGAAAAGATGGTAGCTTTAGCTTTTTATAAATGAGTGTCCCCTTGTTCCCTACCATCGTATTTCTCTCAGACATGGAAAACTGCTTTGAAGCATGCTTAAATACCTATTCTCGCACACTCTGAATCCTCCATTTTCGCAAGTTTGAATCAGTTCTAGTTAACTGTGCTCTTATCCTATCCCCGTCTATAATTTGAACTAATTGTGAGGCTCAAATTACAAAGTGGAGGGAAAAAAAAAAGAATATTTAATGGAGGTTTTGTTTATAAAACAACATTGCTTGAAAGGTACTTACTATGCACAGATATCCAACTCTCAAGTCCCAACAAGAACACAGAAACAAATAAATGAAAAAAGGCCACAAACAATGAAGAGAGGCCATGGATGTTACTGTCCGAAATTTTGGATTAAGCAATCAATATCTTTTAGCCCGTGTAACATTCTTTGCTTTAGTAGGTTTCAAAATTAGGGAAGATTGGGTCCTAGTTAAGTGTAGGCTAGTGGATTAGTAGATTGCACATGATTATGTGGTATTAGAATTTAGAAATGAAGATGCTTTCCCTAAAATAATTCCTCCTTGAATTATTGGGAGGTTCTCTAAAACACTGCTAAGGAATAATCAATCTGTCTATTGGTTTCTCAAAAGTTTGTTTGGATTTTGTTCCTAATCTCTACCCCATTGGCTTTATTTAATATTGACTGCATGTGTTTGTTAAAGCCATCGAGTCATTAAATGGCATTCAAAACATGAATTGCTTGCTGCATTTATGTTTAAAAAGGTAATCTACAATTGGATGTGTAGATTCTGTACATTCAATAGGGCAAGTATCTAAGCTCGACAGCAGATGAGAACATGTTTCAAGGGGAAATTGCAGAGATGTACATGCAGCTAACTCTTGATAATGCGATCAAGTGAAATGATGGCAATACCACGAAGTATTGATTAATTTATTTAAGAAACTTTGGTCTGAGATCAAAAGCCGTCATCAAACTCTGATGGAAACTTCTGGCTTTATGATTATATATCTGATGGGAACCGAGGGCTCAGGTGGTGCGGTGTAACAACTACAAGCAGTCATTCCAGTCTGGAATCTTCAATAAATGTCTGATGACCAAGAGGCTGACGGGACTGTAAAAGCCGAAGAAAAAGAAGACGGTAAAACCAGAGTGTTGGAGATTGGTACCACTGCACAAGCGCAAATGATGCTTTCTCTTTTGACCTTTTATTTCTGCTTTACTTTGGACTCTTTCTGTCATGCTTGAAACAGAATCCTGTCCTGCAGTGGAGATCGATCTCAAACTATACATACTGTCTACGTGAAAGAAAATTACAGTAAAACAACTAGCGAGATGGCATTGTGCTTGTTTGGAAGAAATGTTGTCTGCGATACGAGCAAGTGAGCATGTTTTGGGGGGTGGGAGTTGTGTTCAAATTAACGTTCGGCCATTCAAAACTATGGTCGGTTCAAGTGCCGAGTACAGAATCATTCAATGTAAGAAAAGCGTGCAGCGAGACAAAAATATTAAGATTTGATAGAACGAGCTAGGACGGTAGCGTTCTGGTCCACACGGAAGTTAAAGACACAGAGACGGAGCAACAGAGCATAGATGGCCGTGCATATGTGTATCCATCGACAAACCATGGACGGCGAGGTCAGTCACAAGGCCCTTCTGTAGGAAGTGCATATATTCACTCTCAGACGACACCATGCATCCTGCGTTTAGAGAAGTGCGTCCATTCGCAGAGGGATCTATCATGTGAAACCGCAGTGTAGCTTTGGGTGTTCCACCTTGTCGTTCTCATGTATGCGGTTGGATTTTTGAAGTCTTGGGAGTTTGGACATGGTTGGAAGGTTATGAAAGTGGTTTAGTGATAGCCTTTGCTCGTGAAAGCTAAAGGCAAGTTTAATAGAGAAATAGATTATCAAAGAAAATAAAAACTCACGACTTGTTTAGACATGAACGCAAACATATGCAAATAATAAATATTAAATTTATTAAGTAGAGTTGTGAGTTTTGAATTGTTTTAAGATTGTTTGATTTTGTTGCCTTTTCAAAAACACAATAGCAAAAACTTCTCTCTCTTGAATTCAATAATAAGCGGGCTCAATAAGGCATTTTGGGCTTAACAAAGACGAACGGAGATAGCCCATATGGCAAGCGAAGAACGAAGCCTCTTCTCTCCTCCCTCTCGGTTCGAAACACCGCCGCCCCGTTTGCGTCATCCTCCTCTTTCCCCGCCAACCTGCGACCTGTAGTCGACGAATTGCCCGCAGCAATGCGCGAGAAGGGAAGGGTCGCCGAAGGGATGAGAATTTTGAGGGAGGAGACGACGGGGGAAAGGTTTACGCCGGGTAGTAAGAGGATCGAAGAGGACGAACGATGTGCTTCTGATTATGCTTCTGTCAATAATCATGTCAATCTGCTGGATTTGGAAACAATTGACGGAATAAACAACACAAAACAAAATATTTTATACTTTGCCGATTGATCACTTTTCCCAAACCAATAAAAAGTTCGGGAACGAGCAACAAAGAATTTTCGGCCCATGTTTCGGAATAAGCATTGAAGGAGCACCTCCATTTCTTCCTTTCTTTCGTTGAAATTTTGCAACTATGTTAACGTGTATCCTCTAATCGACCACTAAATTTACGTCTAAGTCTTGAAATCACAGAACATCTATAGAACCTCAATTCATCGCTGTCGTCGTCCTTCGCGACTTCCTCGGCGCCACCACCGTCCGGTGGTGCGAAAGGCACACCTGCGTGCCGAACTTGCAGCCAAGCCTCCGCACCAGCATCCCCCTGCTGCTCGCCGCCGCTCTACGGTCCATTCGCTCGATCGCCTTCCGCAGCATGGAGCACTCGCGCTCCAGCCCTTGCACCCGGCTCCGCATGCTGTCCATGTCCAGCCTCAGCACCTGGTTTTCCCGTATCGCCGACGGCGCCTTCCACGTGCCCCTCTCCCTTCTCTCATCCGTCGCGGAGGCCAGCGTTCTCTCTTCCTCGTGCTCCGATGCTTCCGTCGCCATCAGCGTGCCTGCAATCGCTCGCCGCAGCTGCAGCTGCTCGAAGAAGAGCACCTCCACCACCGTCTGCAAAGGCAGCCGCTCGTTCTGCGCCGCATGCGTGCACGCCTCCAGCGTCAACTTCTGGCAGTCCATGACCCTGCACACTCTTTCCCTCTCCTCATCGCTTATTCGAGGATGCGCCTGTGATAAATGCAAACGTCAGTCATCACATACACATATGGACAAACACCTTGCGTGCATATAAACGGGAGCTCCGTGGTCGCCGTACTTTGAGGTAGACGTCCACAGAGTGATAAAGCCCATCGTCGAATACCCTTGCCATGTCGGGCAGCGCTAGTGCGAGGTCGCAGAACTTGTCCGGCTTCAGGTTCGCGTCGGACGCTGTCTCCGATAGGAAAGAGTCTATCAGCTTCCCTGCCATTAGCAGCTTGTTCTTCTCGTTGCACATCTGTAATCCCTCCTCGCTCCCGTCCTTAGCAGAGTCTGCTGAGGCCGCTGTCGCCTCCAGTTCCTCGAGGAAGTAGCTCAGGATCCGCTCGACGCAGCCGACATCGTAGAGCGTCTCGACGAGGTAGGAATAGCTCGGCATCAGTAGGTCGTCGAGCGTAGCGTGCTCGAGGTGCGACGCTATCTTGCGCTCCAGAACGGCTCGGGAATCTTCCGACGCACGGAGAATGTTCGCCGTTCGGAGGAGACCAAAGAGGAAGCGAGTAATGACCTGACCGGAGGAGCAGCAGTTGATCTTCTTGCTCGAATGGGAGAGGTTGTTAATGATGGTTTCCAGGAGATCCTTTTGCTCCGTCTCCGATGGCATTGGGTGAGAGGCGGCGGCAGTGGTTGTGTTAGCGTTTGTTTGATGGCGATTCGAACGCGAAAGCCCTGGGATCGACCTCTTCGCGTAGGAGATGAGAGAGCACTCGATCACATCGGCGCTTAGATCCTTGTCTTTCATTGCAGAGATCACCCGCTTGTAGAAAGGAAGACCGAGTGTCGCCAGGTCGTCGAACCAGGAGTCGGCAGCTGCAGCAGAGGCGATGGCAGAGGAGCGGATACCGTTCTTGCGCCGAATCCCGTAATCGATCCCATTCCATAGGGTGGCGACTGCAGAGTGGGAGAGTTGTGTTGTCTCTGACCTCCCGCTTCGGCCGTCGGCGACCGGCCAGCCTAAGAGGGAACTACGGTCTTCGGTGGCGGACGCCAGGGCGGTAATGGACTCGATGAACAGCTGGACGAGACCGAGATCTTCAGCCATAGGGTGCAAATTCTCGCAGGACTTGAGCGCTTTCACCGAGTCTCTCAAGCTCCGGAGCACGGACTGGCCAAGAAACCGCTCTGTCTCGGCGACGAGGTTCTCCTCCGCGAACTCCTCCGTCATCTCGAGGTACTCAGCGGCGCAGCGGAGGGCAGCGACGCTGCAGGCGGTGATCTCGATCTTGACCCCATAGCAGAATTTCACGGCGGCTTCGAATATGTTGGCGCCTCCGGGGAAGTCCGGTAGCGCAATGTGCTGGAAATCTTCTTCTTCTTCTTCGATCTCATCTTCCTCTCCATCTGCCGCGTTGTTCTCATCTCTCTCCGCGATCATTTGGTGGAGCTTTCTACTCTTGGACATCAAAGGAAACTGCTAGCAAATCAGAGTTAAATATCGACGAAAACGTAAACAAAGATGAAATTTTTGAGGCACAGCGCTTGACCTTGTGTAGATGGAAGCTCATGTCACCAACCTCGATCACAACATCAGTAGGCAAACCAGTTGTGCAGAACCATGCTTGGCCACTGGAGCTGGCTTTCTTTGTTGCCATTTCTTCCTCTCTCCTAATTCCTTCCAATAGTTCAGTTGGATTAAAAACTGTTCGCCATTCTTCCCAAGCTCCAATTTTTAGCTGAACATACCACTGTGGCTCAAACGGGGAAGCTGCCTCAGATATGGGCAGCGAGGGGAAGGAGAAAATTAAATGCTGTCGCTCGGTTGGTAGGGGATTCCAAGTGGGCGAGATGAACGAGGGGCATTTGAGAGCAGAGTTTTACCTCAAAAGCAGTCACCTTGCCCATTTGCTAATTCGTCTGCTCTCGTTTAATTGCAGGCTTTGCTTCATAATCCTCAAGAGAATCTCACTCCGGTAGGGGAAGAAAGCGAGGTAAGTAGGTATTTGTTTAATTCCCCATAGGTGGCTTTATGTTCCTTCTAATTATATTCCCAATTCCTCGCCAAAGCAGAGCAGAGCTTCTTCTTAAGCATCCCTTAAAAACTATGTTTTTGTCTTTGTTTTTTTATCTTATTTTTGCTCCTGTTGAGATGTTATTGGTCATGTAACTTTTTTTTTTTGGAAGGAACACGGGTCAGAGCTCATCAATGTTCATCCACCGTTGTTGGAGCGCATTAAAAGATCTGATGCAATCTCAAAAGAGGAATCCAGGACCAGAAAATAGAGAATTGAGGTGTGTTGTACTTTATACGTAGACAGTTTTTCATGCTATTCTGTGCCTCGCAATTGTTCATAGCTGAAGCTAAAATCCATCGCACTGCATTTAATTATTATTTTTAGATACATTATTGCTTTTTATAAGCACACGATGAATGCAAACTACAAGCACAAACTCATCCAGTTAGTCAAATATATATATATATATATACACACTGGAGCATCTGTTACAAAGATGAGATTCCAAAGCATGCACAGCTCCAAATACTGGTTCAGAGCATTGCATAGGTTATTTTGTTACTCGGAACTGTCTTCACGATTCATTTCGATTACATCTGCCATCCAAAGCTGTCAACTAGTCCTCATCTAATCTCCCTTTTCATCCATGTCTATGATTTAGCAGCACAAGGATTCCAACTACATATAATGCAACTTGTTGCAATGCTTTTGTTGTTTTTGTCTGCAATAGTATACTCTGATATTCCAGCTCTATTAACTCCTGTGACTTACTGCATATAAGATGCTTGTTGGCCTCGTTGTTAGATTTAAAATTCCATTGAAGTGAGATTACTAGCTAGATTCTTCAACTGTATAGGAAGTTGAGAGAATAGAAGACTTGTATTCTTTGTGTATGTTATTGTTTAGTAGGACAGTATATACCTTCAGTTCACATACTAAAACCTTCGTTATCTATGCCATCATAAACAAGAGACAGAGGCATCTAGAGGCCAGTAGATTGTGTTAACCTGCGTACCTTTGAACAAATACTAGATTTGGCTGTGTCTGCAGCGGCCCTGGTAAAAGTAAAAGTGTCAAGTAATTGGAAATAAAAGGCTCTATAGTAACATGGGCGTTGAAATATGAGCATGTGCATCATGGACATGGAGAATCGGTTTGTCTTCTATAATCATTGTGAGAAATTAATTAAGCCATCTGTATTTTCCATACCCATAGCTGTTCAGTCATGTAGAAAAGGTATCGAGCAAGAGATTTATTAGTGCAATGATCTAGAAACTAGATAGAAGAAACAGATTGGAACAAGAATCAATCATATCAGACCACACATAGTGGGTAGGCCTGGCTAGGCGAGCGATCAGACACTTCTTCCCCTCAAAGTCAAACAACTCCATAATAATTTAATTCACAACTGACCTT
>JBAMHZ010000001.1:316733-330401 GCA_037177395.1 Alpinia galanga | reverse complement strand
GTTTTATTTTTGGGTTTTACCCAAAAGGTCTCATACCAATGAAGATATATTTTCATCTTATAAGCACGTGATCTTTTTCATGTCTTACTAACGTAAATTTTAATTCTATTTCTAATACTCCTAACAATTTTGACTTGATTTTAGAATTGTACTCTCACGTATGGCTAGTCTGTTCAAGGTGGAAAAACTTGGTCGCTGCATTGAATCCATGAAAGAAGCACATCTTGCTCATCAGCATCAAGCAGGAGAAGAGAAGTGATCCATTTCTTGAGGCTATGAAAAGGGAAGATGCTTCCAAACTAGTTCATTCATCAATTCGCTTTTCAACTTTCCCACAACCGACTATTCAACTTGTGGGAACCAGTGCTGTCTAAGCATTCCACGATTGTTTACTTTGTACTAAGTTTACAACGACATCTTCTTCTGCACCTTCAAACGCTACCAAGATTTTTCTGGTGTCTGTACCCAGCCTTATTTTATGCATCTAGTTCTCTACCGTTTGGCTGCAATTCAACATGCATGTCTGAATGTTTTCCCTTGAAACATCAGCCTCTTGCTACAGGTATCTCAAAATCTTACTTGGCAATTTTCATTCTGATTAATTACGTTTTATTTAGATTTCTTGTGATTAAATATGGACAACTTTTTAATTTGCTTACTTGCCTCTAATTAACTTGTGTTTCTTATTGATTTCACAGAGTGCAGAAAAAGTCCCAGGCAAGTAGTTGCAGTAACTGGAGCGAATATGTCGTCCGCTAAGGCCAGATGATGATTCTACGTTCTCATTCACAACTCTCTCGTAAAACTCTTAACTCTTTGTAGATTTAAGTGACAATTTGCTATTTTCGAATCAAAGACGCTTCGTCGATATCTGTGTTGGAAGTAGGATTTTAAAAGTAACATTTTTAACCAATTAATCCAAATAGAAGTCTAAATTAAGCTATGCTATTTAAAAATTCAGAAAAGTAAATAAAATTAGGCACTGAGATTATCACCTCTGATTGAATTGTCATATTAATGATTTCTTTCAGTCCTCCCTATCACAGAGAGGATGCATCGGATGAGTACTAATGTGGATCTTCGTTTGGAAGAAAGTGTGTAGGTAGGAGCTGTGACATCCTACCATTGCTACTAATTCTTTTTTAAGACCTGACAAGTAATTGTCCAATGTAGGTGATGCAAAACTTAATTTTTTATGGCAATGAAGCCTCGAAAGAAGAAGGGTCTAAGCTTTACAGTTAAGTAAAGGGTGATGCAAGATATAGTTGTTTGTAATAAATTCAATATAGTCTCATTTCTTTGAGATGGATTATCCTTTTAATGCAACTCAAAAGAATCATGGTGAGATTTGATGAAAGAGAAAGTGAATTTGGTTATATTGCGTAAAACTGAAACTCTCATTTTATGGATCTAATTAAAGACTAATTTTGCAATAGTTAAAATATAAGATGAGCCCTGTAGATAGATTTACATGATGGTTTCTAATTTAGGCATATCAAATTTATCCAATATAACCTTATCTATGCAATATTTGCTCTTATGCCATGACACTGACACACATGCACTTTAATTTACTTTGTCGAGCCTCGTCAGCTCAATGCATGCACACATGTTTTGGTGAACCAACCCAGCTCATAGTTAACTACGCAATTTATGCAAGTCTTGAATAATAAAATTTATGATTCTCAAGAGTTTCCACAGGCTTAAACATCAACAAGGCAGTGGCAAATTAATTATTTTAGATAGTAATAGCTTTACACTTTGGACTTCTGACAATAGTTTAAGAATATTTCATTTTAAACAGTATTTTGATACGCTTTCTGCCTGCATTCATGACAGGCTCCTTCCAATGGAGAAGTCTGAATATTTGGTGGATCTTAAATGCCATGACCAAGCTGATGGAGTCAAAGTACGTGCTTTGGTAGAGTCTGAGAGAGACAGAGAGAGAGCCTGTTTAAATTCCACTCGATGTTAATCTAATGTTGCACCCTTGTAATTGGGCACCTAAAAATCTTGTTTTCTCAATCAACCACGTTGAAATTAGCTTAGCTTAGCTCTGGTATTATTGTAATATGTAAGCTAAATCCTTTGTTTATTTCCACTGGTTGCGTACGTCCTTACATCATCATCCTCTTCTCTGACCAATCAGACTATCACTTTTAAGGGTCCACAAACATATCGCATTCAGTCAAAGTCTACATTCAGAAGTAGTGGCTCAAAGGTTTGATCAGTCATAATTCTTTTTAAAAGTCAAATTTTTCAATATAAACAACTAAGATAAAATTTGCATGTGGTGTACCTATTTTTCTAGTTTTTTTTTTGAACGTTTTATCTCTTTGCATACCCTAAAAATAAAAATAATAATAAATAAACAAAAATGAGCAATGAAAAAATTTGCACAAACAGTTGTAATAAAAAAAGATTGTTGCATTTCATTGGACCGGAGAGTTCCGGTTCGGTTTATTGTAAATTGGGAACCGCCTATAAATTCCATCGTCGGTTCCACGCGTCCTGAGTCTACCTTTCCTTTGGGGCTCGGCTCCTCCTGGAAAGGCTTCTTCTCTTCACAAATTTTTGCCCTAGTTTTTTTTTTCCTTTGATCCTTTCGACGCGGATCGCCGAATCTCGCGGCCATGGCAATTCGACAGACCGTCTGTCTCTTCAGCTACCGCGCTAACAACCTCGCCGTTGCCGCCGGAACCCATTTCCGATCAATCAACCAGTGCGTCGGTCGTCCTCTCGCCTCCCTCTTCGCTGCTCAGTGCGCTGAGCATGATTCTTCTTTCCAACCCCGATCGAGGAGGAGCTGTGATGTCACCGGTACACAGCCTGCTGTCGCCTCTGCTCCCTCTTCAGCTCCGGCGGGCAAAGATCAGTTTGCCGGTCGTCCCCTCGCCTCGATCTTTCCCGATCAGGGTGCGGAACATGATTCTTCTTTTCATGTCGTATCGAGGAGGAACCTGGACGTCCCCCCTGCGATGCCGGCTGCTGTCGTCTCTGCCCCCTCAGCAGCTTCGGCAGCCAAGGATCCGATAACTAATCTGACCATTAGCTTGATCTCCGTCTTCGCCTCTGGATCTGGGTCGTTGAGCGGCGCCGGCGCCCTTGGGGTCGCCTCTTCGATGTCTGTCGGGTTCAAACCGTCTTCTTTCATCCCATTCTTCCAAGCAGCAAAGTGGTTTCCGTGTAGCGACCTCCTTCCTGGATCAGGAGTTGGCCTGGAGGATAAGAAAGAGATAATTACTTTACATCCTGATAGAGATGAGAACAGAGGAGGAAGGATTGTTTCTTCAGCTCATGCGAGTGAAGAGAAAAAATGCTTCTCCAAATCCTCCACAGTTTCATTGATGGAAGGTTTTGATCTCAAAGGAAACAATGGAACTAGTGTCGGAAATCATTGGTTCTCTCGCTTGTTTGGTTCCTGTTCGGAAGATGCAAAGGTGCTAATAGCCGCTGTCACAGTTCCTTTGTTGTCTGGATCACGCTTGGCGGAGCCTAGGTCGATTCCCACAAGGTCGATGTACCCAACACTGGATGTTGGAGATAGGATTCTTGCAGAGAAAGTAATAGTCTTCAACATTTTTTTTTTTTGGTTTTATTTTATTTCATATGTAGATTCATTTATTGTATTCTTTTGGTTATTTCGTTTGTAAGAAAAATTTCTGATTTGCACAACTAGATTTTGGATTTGTTATTTACGTTTTTTTTAATGTTCCTATAGGTTTCCTATTGTTTCAGAGAGCCTGAAATTACTGATATTGTTATCTTCACTGCTCCTCCAATTCTCCAGGTACGGTTCATTTTACAGTTGCAAGTAATTATTTTTGCCAAATAAGTATATGAAGCATCTTCTGTTTATAATTAACTTTTCTGATATAAAATCATTGTTTCTGGTATATAGCAACACGGGTATAACTCTGCTGATGTTTTTATAAAAAGAGTTGTGGCCAAGGCTGGCGACTATGTTGAAGTATGCTTCTAGTCTCATTGTAGCAATTCACATGCGTTTGAAATTTTTTCACTTGTGGGTTATAGTATGCTTACAATTTACTATGGTTATTCTCGTTTCTCATTTAGGTTTGTGATGGTAAATTATTGGTGAATGGTATCATCCAGAATGAGGAATTCATTCTAGAGCCTCTTGATTATGATATGGAACCAATGGTATGATTAATTAATTCGATTTGAAATATTTAATTTTAGTTGTTAAATTTAGTCTAATTGCTAGAAATGAGCATTAATTTTTTTTCACATACTAGTGCGTTTCTATGCTAGAGATAATGGCATTATACATACATTAGAATAAATTTTTGTAGCCTAGTATATTTGGCTAGTCCGTAGTGACATTCCCCCTAAAACTTTCATCAGTTTTTTATATTGCTGAAATGCTATGCTTTGGTGTAGTTTGTTCACAAATTAGAATAGAAAGAAATACACGTGTGCTCATTTTTTTTCTTTCATAAAATAACTCCTTGCTAATGAATAGAAAAAGGAAATAATCACTATAAACCTTGTCTAAGTGAATAAAATTTGAGTTGTCATCAACATCGCCATCTATCGTGTTAGTGCCAACTATTTGGGAGCAACTGTATGGGTCTGTCTTCTCCATTATCCTCTATGCAAAGTTGCATCGCTCATAAAGTAAATAAGTGTAGGATTCGCTTAAAATGATGACCATCATTGAAATGAATATTATTAGATAGGCTGACTAACCTGTAGATCATGTAAGGATTTTTATTTTCTCATAGTGACTAATCACTGCTTTTTTCTTAAATAAATAGCTTATTCCTGAGGGCTATGTTTTTGTTCTGGGGGATAATCGGAACAACAGCTATGACTCTCACAATTGGTGAGCCTTCTGAGATAAATTAGATTTTCTAATAACTTATGTTTTTCTCCCTAAAATTCTGAAATTTCTCATTCAGCATTAATTAATATTGGCCATTGTCTTGTAATTATTCATCTCTATGCAGGGGACCACTTCCAGTTAAAAATATTCTTGGAAGGTCAGTTCTGCGATACTGGCCCCCTTCAAAAATATCAGAAACCATCAACGAGCGCACCAAATGCAGCGCATAGTGTGGCTTAGTTATCTGTAGAAGAGATTCATTTATTTGTCAATTAATGAATTAACAGTGCAGTCTATACATCCTTCTGAAATTGTAGGAGTAATACAACGGTTCTTTGAATGAGTGAGTATAAGTGGATGATGGAATGGTAAATACGACGTTTAAGAGTATCATCATGTACATCTAGACCTGTACCGTTTTTTGTGTGCGCTTTTGTTTATGGTGGCGTAATCATGCGACTGGAGGGAAGTTCTTTTTACAAACCAGGAATGGAGGGGAAACATGTTCACCATTCACCATGCATTCGAACTGCATTATTGCTTGCCCAACCGACATTGGGCAGAAGAAAATTATAGAACTTATGAGTGTGCGTCTTCACAGTTCACGGGATAGTCAGATTGTGTGCTTTTTTAGCTTGTTCGTTGATTAATTTGTCCTTAATTCATTCCATGAATACTTTACGTTCGCCAGATCCAATTACATTTTGATCATCATCATTGAGCAATTCTTGAAGAAATATACTGCAAAGCCATTTGGCATTCTGGCACTGGCTTATGGCGAAATTAGTGACTGATGGAGGAAGTTTCTGAGCCGGGAGGACTATTGTATTCTCGTTGTTTTCTGTTACTGTACTTAATGAGAGTAGTCGAGAGCATTATGCTCTCTTCATCTTCGTTAATCGTGGCAAATTCTGGATTTATTCTTATCAAAGTGGATACCAAAATATTGGAGTTGCAAGACTGGCTAAAGTGATTTATGTCATCGACTCGGCAAGGTACGACTTCCGAATTCGTTTGCTGACTTGTGTATCTGCTGGCATCAGAACAAACATTGGTAAAAGCTAGAGCAATCTCTTAGTTTTGTTTCCACGAGATTACTGATTACTATGTTTTTATCTCTATTTCACAATGCAGTTTAAGGATAATTATCCATTATGATTTATTCATTAATATTTCTTCCATTCTAATACTTGTGCTTTGTTCTCTTGAAACTTTTTATCTTTATCGCTTAAACCCGAATCCCTGTTTCTGGTAATCCCATAAATATAATCAACTCGCTATCAGTGTTGTTCGTGCCTAAACTTTTGTCCATAGCAATACGACAAACTTATCATTTATAAAATATTCTGAATCAGAAACAGTGACTCAATAAATTTCAGATATAAAATTGCACAAAAAAGCTCAACAAATTGATAGGGAACTTATTTTGTTGCATCATTTTCAGCTGAACAGTTGTCGCCAACTTATTAATCAGAGAGACATTTTTACTTATGCTGTTATGAACCGCAGTAAATTGCACACAATATTCTTTAGCAAATAAATTAACATCAAATTTGAACCACATAAGCTCGCTCATGTTGGCTTTGCAGTTGTTTTTTTTAATTATACAAAAATCATGGCTAGTTCATAGTATATTATTATTAATAATAGTATTTGGCCTGATAGTTAGTTCATTGTTATTGTCCTAGAAATATTTATAAACTAAAAAATCATTTAAAAAAGAAAAAGAAAAAAATGATTATGCCACCTTCTAATCCGACGTCATCATCAGATATGGAGATTCAAACGAAGACTATTAAAACAAATCTATGAACTAATCCCATAGCGAGAATTAGATACTTTACCGACCGTCGAATCTAGACAGGTCAAATTTTGAGTTTAATTAACAAATAACAAAGATAGCAATCAATTATCTGACAGTAGAATTAGATAATAACAAAGAATTCATCGCGTTCAAATATGAATTCTCGCCTACCGATGCACATTACTGAGAATACATCTGATACATTCCGACAAAACCTGATTTAAATCCAAACAAACAATGCAGAGTCGATCCACAAAATCAGAGGAGAACAAGATCTCATTATGGGAATAATCTCGTGAAACTGATATGTATTAATTTAGTTAAAGATGTCTGATGCAGTAATCTAAATATTGGACATCGAATCTTGCGCCCAAATCTTGGTCACGCATAGGGCCCTCGCCCCCTGTTGGACACATGAATTCTCTCCCACCTGCCATTGCGAATCTTTCCCCTCTTCCTCTCCTATGGCAGCCTCCTAACATGCCCCTCGTCGCCACTGTCATCTACTGACCTACCTATACCTATCTATCTACCTACCTAGTCACATCCAAATTCCCATGCCACGATCGAAATCTATTTAATTATTATATAGAGGCCTGCATAATTATGATTATAATTGGTAGTTTACGAAGCTTAGGGGCTAAGCAAAAGTTGCAGTGGATTTGGGCATTACGAGTATGAAATCATGAATCTTTCCTTCTAGTTAGGAAATGTAGCTATGTGGCAGCATGCCCTCTCCATACTGGCTTTCCTTTAAGCCTTTTGTAGTCGACGATCAGGCGCAGAGACGACTGTGGAGATCGAGAAGGACCATTCCACCAGCACGAAAATCCACGCAGACCATGAACGCCTAACTGGAGCCTAATGTTTGTTTATATGTTCAAATCGATCACCGCATCGACAAATTCTATGCCTGTTGTGTTGCATAGGAAGGAGATGGTGGATTCGTGAAGCCCTAGGAAAGGCAAAGCTGCCTGCTGCTGAGGGAGCAAGCCTATTCATCATGATCAGTGATAGTACCGCAAACTAAAGAAGAGAAGTCATGAGAATTGAATGGATGATGGATGCATGGGATGGGTATGTTCCCCATGTCATGTCAAGTCATGCATTGGTGTCATATCATTATGTCATATCATGGCAGGCACTGGGCACAGGCACTGACATACATGCATCACCCACCTTCACCTGCCTGCTCCTGCTCCTGCTCCTGCTGCTCTGCTCCAGCTCCAGCGTCACTAGCTACTGTTGCATGCATTGCATGTACCATCGACACCCATCGATGCCTTCTCGTCCCAGCTTCCATTACAGAGCCATGAGCTAGAAAAGAGAACTGAAGGGAATCTATCCTTCTGTCTCCCCCCTTCTCTTTCTTTTCTTTCTTTCTTTCCTTCCTCTTATCAGCAGCATGCACCCAACCAGTACTGTTCCGAATTGAATAAGATTGGAGGGCGTGGGAAAAGAGCGTCTGATTTGGGACAACATTAAAGCAGCTAGCGAGAGAGCCCGGATTCCGAGGGGTCTACTCAGCGACTCACTTCTCCTCCTCTTGTCCGTTATCTCTTTTTGACGGCGACCGTGGTGGGATTGCGCGAGCCATCTCGCTGCCCGCTTCGGTGAAACCATCTCGTACGGCTCGGGGCGCGGCCACGGGCGGGGGCTGTGTCTGTGCTGGGCTGTGCTGTGCTGTGCTGGTGGTTGTTGCAGGCGGTGAGCCGTCACTTTCACCGCGGTCTCGGCCTCGGCCTCCCCTGTTCCCTGACGGCACGCGCACTGACCGCGCTGCCTCGGGAACGCCACCGAATCTAACAGCCGTAACACCGCTCCCTTGCTTGCGCCATCTGCCATCACTCCCTCCCTCCGCATCTCGGCTCAGCCCTACGCACCCAACTACGCGACACTACTCTTTCCCTACCAAACACGTAGAAACCATCTCCGAGTAGAGAGTTGATCATCCCGAAACCACACCGGATGATGGAGCCCACGTGCCAGTATTGTGGACTGGATTCTGACTGAGGAGGACGACAAGGGAGGAATGGGAATGGATGCTTATTAAACACAGTGCGCATGTGTCAGTCAGAGGGATATTGATGGATTTTTGGGTTCATTCCAACTTCCCAGTGATCGTGAGGAATAGTATGCTACGTACGTCTCGTCTCTAAGCTTCCAAAAGGAGAAGACAAGGATCAAAACCAGCTGCTTGTCCTCTTCTCCCTGCCATTTGGCACCCAATTTTGAACGCTAAAAACAAACTACAGAGTGGAGATCAATGCATGGACTTCATTCTGTCAGTTAATGCCCTGTTAGGAACGAGGTGTCCAATGATGGAGCTACTAATTTGTCTTCCCCCGCCCCGCTGCATGGCTCGATCAATCCTTGGACCACTTTAATTTACTCATCTGCGTAATATTCGTATATTAATGATCGCAATACTTGCACCATGCTCCATAAAAAAATTTATATTTCTTTGTCAAAACTTGTGATGGGATAATAATATTGCACTTGTTCCATCGTTGATAATATATAAGTTCTTTTTTATAAAGGCGTATCATAAAAAGTAATGGTAATTGAAAAACATTGATATATAGACGAAGAAGAAGCTAAAATGAATTGAACTGATCAGAAATTAAAGATAGAAGGATTGGAACTAATGAATTAGCAATCTCTTTCGCATTGTTTCAAATTTAATTTAAAATATCAGAATTACCTTTAGTTTACATTAACATGAATAAAGCATGTTAAATATCTACTCGCTTAAGTCATTAGATCGCACACTTTGGGTGATCTATATAGTGGTGACTGGTGAAAGAACATGTTTATAATTTCCAGAGTGCCAATTAAAGCTATATCAAATAAGAACATGCAAAATTATGCATGACGGAAAAACTTTCGACGCACACGTCGTTTGCTGCAAACTATGACTTCGACACATGGATATAAGGCGAATTATTTTAAAATAATTAAAAATAGACTAAAATGACTTGGACTGCATCATTCATCTCCTAGCTTCCCTACGTTGTTTTCTCTGTGTTGTTCTGCGAAATAGATTACTCTGAATAAAGGGAGGTTAATGGTGATAGGGAGGGAAGAAAGAAAAGCGTATCATTTATATACTGAAAAGTGGCAACTATTTGCTGGAGGAGATCAATTAAGTGGATTTCGAGATATGTGGAGTAAGTGGGATTACGTCCTCAATAATAAACTCCAATGTCTTCTTGCATGGGAAACGTGCCTACAATTATCCAGACATAGATCGACACAAAGGGGACATTCCCTTTGCACTCTTTTCCAAGCAATTAGCCTCCCTTCGCAATCATTTTCTTTGAACGCCACAAATCGCGATTAATATAATCAAATAGATGACAGACAATGACCAGACCAGAGCAGCTCTCATTCCAACGTCTTTAGTGCCGTTTCCTTCCAAGATCTCGAACAGATTCACTTGGACCGGATTGGATTTCAGTCACCGTCTCATGCTCTGACAGCATCTTTCCACGGCGACGTTCCTGCTTAACTTAAACGGATCGGCTTTGCAGTACGTAATCTTCGATCCGATTAGAAAATTGGTAAAGAAACTGTTGGAGCACCTCGTTTGAGCATTCCTGATGTCATTCTCACTGTTGAATCCAATGAAGGGAGATCATGGCGTTCCCATTTGTATCTACTCTCGAGGAACATGACAAGATGCCCACTGTCCCCGGCCATTTTCCACACTTGTTTATGTTTGTTTTCCTCCAAAATCTAACCATCATGTCTCTAAAATCTAGGGTTCTTAGACTAGGGATTTCGAGGGCCCCTGTCCTCCGTGCCCAGTTGCATTGACTAAGATTTCAACCACAAAGCACAAATTAAGTTATCAAGCACTTTAATTTTAAGCAGTCTCAATGATCCATCTGTAGATAAAATTGAGCAGTGATATTGTTAGCGCATATGTCATTAAGGCACCGACAGAAGGTTATGGCTTAGTTAATTAATATTAGTTTCAGTCAACGAATCATTCCGTGAACGGATTTAATTAAAGGTGCAGGACGAAATATGCTTGGCTTTGGCGATATATGTATGAATGGGACATTGCATTGACTGAATGATTGAATTCCACGGAGCATACACAAGTTTGTGATCCACTGTCAGTTGTTGCTTTGTGGAATACTTATAGAACATATAATAGCTATCAGGCCTATGCGTTAATTATTCCCTTCAAATAAAAATAATCATTCTTAACTCAATGCGATTATTTTAATATTGTACTTGGTGCCAAATTGTTTTGTACATGCATGATTTATCAAATGCGCTTTACAGAGGGCAATACTTGAAAGCATATGGCCGCCATGACGAATGTGTGTATATATATATATAATCATGCACACATTGTGTTTGTTAAGTATTTACCATCGTGATCTATAGAGTTTGCACAGACGATAAGAAGCTTAAAATTGGATGTTACAATTAAGGGATGCAAGCAGTGAATTAATAGAATTTATATTACGTTTTTAAATTTGTACGAGAACTGAGAAAGTGGTGAATAATAATTAAATCAAAATCCTTATAAATATATGGACAAGTGATGAGTCCGGTTAGGAATCGGCATCGCATGATAAAATACTACAACTTTGCAGTTCCCCAAAACCTCTCTTGGTCCGGTTTGCTTGCGGAGAGACAAGAAGTGCATCCATGGCAGTTTCTTTATCCCTCTCCTTTCTCTTATATAATACACCTACCACTCCACGTTATTCTCTTCATTATCCATCACTCTGATCCAAACGTAAGCCATCCTCCCTTTTGATCCTTACACATCAAAGGCACTGCATTTCTTTACCCCCGCCTCTTCCTCCTCCTTTTGCTCCTTTTTCCGTCCAATTATCTTTCTCTCGATCGAGAAAATGATCCAAGGGTTATTAGGCGGAGTTGTGGAGGAGAGAAAGACGATCTCGCACCTCATCGACCACTCCCCTACCTCCTCCAACATCTCCTCCCCTTCTTCCTCGCTCACGTCGGCAGCCATCGCCGGAGATCAACAGCAGCAGCAGCATCTGCAGCAGAATCTGCGGTGCCCGCGGTGCGACTCTACGAACACCAAGTTTTGCTACTACAACAACTACAACCTCACTCAGCCGCGCCACTTCTGCAAGACCTGCCGGCGCTATTGGACAAAGGGCGGCGCCCTCCGCAACGTCCCCATCGGCGGCGGATGCCGCAAGACGAAGGCAGTCCCGGCCATCGCCGCCGCCGTGTGCGGCGCTAAGCCTGCTCCAAACAAGGCCAAGCCGCCGGGCACCGGCTCCGACCTCCTGCTGAGGTCCGGTTTAGGTGGCGCTGTCGCCGGCGCAGGCGGGCTAGAGAGCGATCTCTCTGCCGCCAGCCCGTTGCTGTGGGCTTCGCCGCACACGTCCCATCTGATGAGCCTGTTGAGGTCTGGCGCCGGCATGCAGAGCTCCGGTACGAACTGCGGCCTCAACCTCGGCTCGCCGGCGTCCAGAGTGAAGGAGGACCGCTCCTTGCTCTGTTCAAACACGGCGACCGATCTAAATGCGCATGCCCTGAGCTTGGATCCCCTGAGCCAGCTCGGTTTGGGCGCCTCTTTGTGGAAAAACCACCACAGCAACAGCATCAACAACAACTACTACCATCAACCGCAGTCACGGCAGCTGCCGCAGCAAAATGGCAACAACCTGCAGGCTATAAGCGACATGCCAAGTTCAGAAATCCAAGACTTGTACCAAAAGTTCAAATCCTCGGCCAATTACTACAACGAGCCGTTGCAAACGGTGATCAGCAACGTCAACGGCGGATTTGAGCATTCCTCTTGTAATGGTTCCACCGCTTCGAGTTCTATGTTGTCGAATTCCGCCATTGCTGCTGCAGCTTCTGCGACGGCGACCATCTTGGAGCCAATCCCACAGCTCTCTGCTGCAGGGGAGTTCGGTTACTGGAACAACAACCCTGCTCTGGCGCCATGGTCTGATCTCCCAACCCCGAATGGTGCGTTCCATTAATAATCAGGAAAAGTTAGGACTCACTTTTGTTCTGTTGTAGTATTTGTGTTTAGGCTTCTTAATGTCGTTTGTTCATGGTGGTGAACTGAGATGATATCATCAGTCAAATTATAGATATGGGAAATGTGATGGTTGTACTATTAATTAGGTTTCTCTTTTTTAATCTTGGTTGTGGTTTTAAGGGTGTGTTTACTTTGCGTCTCTAGATGTATCAGCTGCTACATCGAGATCAATTGAGAATTAGATATAGTGGTTAATTACCCTTTTCTTTGTCTTTTGGTGGCTTAATTCTCAAAGAGAAGTACGCAATGTTCGATCGTGACAAAAAGAGAAGACGTTGATTTCAAACTGATGAGTCGATCGGATGGAAATTGAAATGTGGAGTGTGTGAGAGAGCAATCTAAAGAGTGGGATGAAAGTGGGGAAAAAGAGGAGATATGATGGGAGGGAGATTCCTTCTTGTTGTTAAGTGAGAAAGTGGAGAGGTAAAGAGGGAGGATGGCAGCCTTTGGAAGGGGGTGTGGCCTAAACGCAGCAGGCGAATTAGATTCTTCCCCCACCCAACACACACTGCAGCCTTATGTTTTTAGAGACAGCAAGAGAGAGAGAGAGAGAGAGAGAGTTTCTGATTTAGTTTCATTTCGAATCTATATTGCATGCCTAGATTTTGGATATGATTATGAAGCATCGACAATTTCTGTCTGTTATATTGTATGATGATGATTATATTTATTACTGAAGCCATTGGAAGGAAGCTCATAAATTGTTGTGAATGTCCCTTGTTTTTCTATAAGAATTGTTAGTAGAACTATAACCAAAATAAAAACTAAATAAAAAACAAATAAATAATGCTAACGTAGGTCTTTAAAGTGGTTCAAAGATCTACTCCTATATCCATAATAATCTATATGACAGATTACTCCCTCAAATCTTCACTACTTTCTCATTGGATAAAACCAAAGGTGGAGAAGTAACCTTCTTATAACAACATTTTTCTCTTCTTCTTACAGTAGATGGAAAATAGA
>JBAMHZ010000001.1:294450-311233 GCA_037177395.1 Alpinia galanga | reverse complement strand
GAGCTACTCACCTCTGCTCTGGATATTTTGATTGGTTATTTTCATCCTATATTTCGACGTGATATATCAGATTAACGGTGATATTTCACCAAGCCCATTCATATGCATATCTCGACAAGAATAATTTTTATCTATACGTACTTCTGTACACTCTCCGACATCAATACAGGGCCTATGCCCACCTTATTAATAAGATAGTGTCTTATATCAATCATCTTGTTATACATTTATGAAGTTATGTCTCCTCTCAACCAAGTGAACAACATTTATGAAGATATGGCTAGTGTCATTCTTTTCTAATCTACATATGATACCTTCGGAGTTCACATTGTGTGTGCGCGCGGAGGGGGGGTTGTTTTTTTTTCTTCTCCCTTTCTATTTGCGTCTTTGCATCCTTTTTCTCCTTCACGTTCTAACTTGAGCATTAGAATGGTAACGTTGAGATACTCTCGGTGTTTCATCGTTACTCTTTGTTAATTTCCTCTTTAGGTACCTCATTCTGATGGTCTTTATGACCTTTGCTCAATTTCTTCCGGTAATCTCCTTTCTATTTAAGTTAGACAATATTAATATCAATTTTTTACTAGATCATCATCTCTGTCTCATATCACCTGCCTCCTGTGTCGAGCCACCATCATTATCTAATTCACTTCTCACTTCTTACAATAACAGTTTTCAAAATAATCAATTGCCAAATTGCTTTGGGGTCCACAAACCTTGACCCTTCTTCCCAGATTCTTGCGAAGAAATGCATTCGGTCAAAGACTGCAACTTGGCAACGAGGAAGAATCCATGCAATTTAAAGCGACTATTGACTCATCACTAGTGTAGACTTTTAGTTGCCTCATTCTACGTCTAGGTTGACTCGTTAAGCTTTATTTATGTTTAGACATAAAATTAAAATTAGTATGATTTTATAATTAGGAGGTTAAATAAGCATGAATTATCCAATACCAGCTGTTAATTATCAAGAAGGTTATTTTAGAGACGAACAGCTCCTCCGTTACCTCGTGGCAACGTTACGCGACGCCAAATAGCGGTTGATCCGTTAAAATTTCCTTCCGTTTTGCAGGATGAACCCCAATCTACAGTTTATTGACATAGATGCCCTCTTTGTTTTCCCCTATAAATGCAGTGCTGGAGACGCAAATCGGGTTGCACGATTATCCACAGCGACGATTATCCAGATGGCGAGCTCTTCCCGGAGAACCACTGCCCGAGTAATCCGGTCGGGCTCCGCCGTCGCGGACTCCTCTCCTTTGTACGCATCCCTTCCCCATCGCCGATCCAGTTCTCCCACCCGCCTCCACCTTGCCGGATCCGCTCCTTCCGCGAAGACCCCTCCCTTCCGCGTCGCCCTTGAGCGATCAAGCTCCCCCCGCCGCTCCCTCGCGGCCGTCGAACGCCGGCCGGCCCCCGTTCGCCGCACCTGCATGTGCTCCCCCACCACCCACCCCGGCTCCTTCCGCTGCAGCCTCCACAAGGGCCTCCGCTTCTCGCACCACCGCTCTGCGGCGTCGGCGGCCGCGGCGTCGAATCGCGTCAACGCCCGCCGATCCGCGATGACGAACTCGCTGGTTCGGATCGGGGCCGTCGAGGGCGAGTGGGTTAGGCGCGCACTCGCCGCCCTTATCCGGCCGTCCTCGCACCAACAGAGGCGGAGGGAGGACTTCCGACCGCGCCCCACTCGCCTCTCCGTCATGTCCACGGCCGACGACCGCTAGCTAGATCTCCACCGATCTTGACTCAGGTTTTTGCGAAAACCCGATCCCTTCTCTCTCTCTCTCTTGGCGCATCAGCATCACCATGGCGGAATCCGATCATTTTAGGAATCAGATTCTTCTGTATCCCCTTTTTCCTTTTTTTGTATAAAATAGATGGGAAATCGAACAAATTGCGACAGAGACGTGTTCTTGATCTTGTAACTTGTATCGATTCTTCCTCCATGATCTGAAAATCGAATAAAAATGAAGCAAATACATCTCAAAGCCCATCGATCTGTAAATCTCACAAAAGCCCCAAACGGATCAATCTATTATTTTCTTTGCTTTTTTTTTATTATTCATGGCATTTTTGTGTGATGCGGTGGCTCGCCTTACTTGGAGAATCGAATCAGAGTAACGTGATGTCCTCGCCCGTTATAATCGTTATAAATTCACTTAATTACAGGTAATTAATTTCATTAAAAATAACACTCTCGTCGCTTTACCAACTAATTAGACTCTCTCATTTGTCAACACTTTTACGGGAAAAAAAAAAAGTTATTGGGCTTGATATTTTTTTTCAATAGAAGTGGCCGTGCTTTAACTTCGATCGACGTGAGAGGATTTTAATTAAAACTGACTTGGAGTGAACTAAATAAAGAAACAATTGCATCCGAGGAGGAAGTGTTATAGAGTTTTAAAGAAGGATTTATTGTATACAATTTTTTTTTTTTTTTTAAGAGGCTGTTTCCAAAAGTGCATGATGAAAGATATTTGAGAAAATAAAAAAATGCTGTGTTTACTTTAATAAAATTAAGAGAAAAATATTTTTCAATGACAATGATTGTATTAATATCTTCAAATATATGCACAGTTGGATCCCATTGTATATATTTGTCAAATTCACGACTTGTTTTTTTCAAACTATTAAATGCTGTCATCACCCTGAAATCGAAATCGATCACCTTCTGAACTTATCTGCGGGAAACAAGAAGAAGCCAATATGATATATATTTCATTTTCATGCATTTTCTCATGCACAATTAAAAAGTTGGGGAAAAACTATATCATTTTAAGTGATTAATCACCGAAATTCTCTGAATGTATATACAATATTCTTACAAGCACTATATATCATTTTAAGTGATTAAAGCAAGGAAAGCCGCCGAGCTTGTTCCAGAAAGAAGATGAGTCAGCAGTGACGAGAAATGAGTCACTTGGGGTGTTTTATTTAATATCACTCCTTAATTTGACTGAATTTAGTGTGCCATAGCCCCATAGTTTGCTAGATTTTAATTTTATATAAACAAAGTAAATAATCAAGAGGAACTTCTTTATCATGATAAATTATCCTATCACAACAATTTGTCCAATATAAATCAAAATATAAAAAATATCAAAGATCTAAAATAAGGAAGGCCCTTTAATGATTTTTTTTTTTTTTTTTTATAATTGGGGAGTTGTCCTAATAATTTTCTTAAAGTGAGGTTTTTAACCTGATTTTTTTTTTATTAAATGGTTGGATTGGTTTATACAGCATGCAGAGGCACCACGTTGATTGATAGTCATCTTCAATACGACCATACTATTTGTTGATGGTTCTAGTATTAAGTCAGTTTAGTGATTTTAAGCATATTAAATTGACCGGTTCAATTGCAGTATATTCAAGAAATTAAAAGATCGATTGGATGCGGTTGACTCGGTGGAGATATTTTGATCGAATGAGACTTTTAACTAGAAAAATTGAATGCATAAATGAAAAACTAAGCCAATCGGTTTAGCCATCGTGTTACTGTCAGATGATGACAATGACTCGATCGGAACTGGATGACATAAAAAGGAGTAGTGATCCAATAGAAAAACAATGTTGACATCGTCAAAATCAGACTGGAAGAAGATCATTGATAAAGATGAGCAAAGGCTGTTGAGATCGCCTGTAAGGGACGTCTAGGAGGAAAATTAATAAACAGTAACCACTCTGACACTCAAGTCAGTAAGTGGAGAAAATAGGTTGTACAGAGAGAACAAATATAGAGAGGGAAAAATAAAGGAGAAAAAGAGAGACCTCCCTTAGCTTTCTATTGATCATTGTTATATAGAATAATTGTGACCAGAATCCTTATGCCACTAGTTAATCATGATAAAAGAGGATAATGATCATATTCTTATTAATACCCCGTGGTTGAGGGAAGATATGTTTCCATAAATGCATAATAGTCAGCTGATAAGAGATACACCTTTATTAATAAGGCAGACATAATTGACCCAGCATTGTTGTCGAAAAACGTACGGAAGTATATACAGGCAAAAAAACCTTACTCTATGAGATACACGTTTGAAGGGGTTTCATGAAATATCACTGTTCATCCAAATTTACTGAGATATGAAATACATCATAATATATACGCCGAGTTATAGAAATGAACATGCCTGCTGAGATGAGAAAATAAATATGTCTGTCGAGACATGAATAACAATATATACACCAAAGTATAAAGATGAGCATGCCCGCCGAAATATATAAATAGAGCATAGCAGCTGAGATAAGAAGATAAACATGTTAGCCGAGATATGAATAACAACATATACATCTAAGTATGAAGATATGCATGTTTGCTGAAATATATAAATAGAGCATAGTCGCTGAGATAAGAAAATAAGCATGTTGATCGAGACATAAATGATAACATATGCACTGAAGTATAGAGATGAACACGTCTGTTAAGATATATAAATAAAGCATAGCCACCGAAATAAGAAGATAAATATATTGACTGAGACATGAATAATAATATATATAGAGATGAACATACCTATCAAAATATATAAATATATCTGTGCCTTCTTTAACCGAACTGATGAATGGGATTGGATAGTCTCCATAACTATAAACAAATTAAATACCCAAAATCATCAATGAGATTAACCAAATACAGCCACCTGCGTTTAGCAGAATACTGTCCATCTGATTACACAAATGTATTTAACTTATTGTATTTTATAACATACAAATTGTGAGAATAAAAATAAAAACAAAACTAATCAAAGGCTTTTCCATAAGTAAACTCTTCCTGTTCGAAATTATGAATCCTCTGTGGCTCTTCAACAACCACAAAAATTCAATGAGCTTTAACAAATATTCATACATAAATGATAATTTGGAACATTGCAAGGGAGAAGTATGCTGGCTCCAATGGTCCAGTGGTATATGATCGAGGTAAATACAACCTATCACGAACAAAAAAGGGCAGCTACGTTCCTAGGAAGCCAATGAATTGGAATACAGATGACATGAGAAAATGTTTTTTTTAGTATACTTCACCGTCTTTGATCTATCACGATCCGCTCGTTATTCTCTCATTCATCTTGTTACTAACTTCAGCTTTAGCAAGGTGAATCAGAAAGGTAATTGCAAGAGAAGTGGAGCAGATGAGCATCAGAAAGACATTGTTCCAGCCTCTAGTTGAAATATATCCTGTAAGCAAGGGCCCCAATGCTGCCCCAACAGAGCCAGTACCATCAATAATTGCCGTGACAGTAGCCAATGCTCGCGAGTTACCCTGAATCATATCTTGTGTACCCAACTCTGCTGAAACTGCAGTTGTAATCAGTGAGTAGGGGCCGTTAACAAAGTATCCAGACAGAAACATTAAACTGATGTTGAGTTGCATTGATATGCTTCCATATGATCTGTAAGCAATCAGTGTCGGGATGGAGAAAAAGAGGAAAAAGATAGAAGTACTGGCACGAGCATTGAGCCGATCTGACATAATTCCTGCTGATACTCCACCGAGTACACCTCCAACATCAAATATTGTTGAAAGAATCCCTGCAGTTTTATGTGATACATGCTTGCCGGCCACATCTACAATGACAAAAACAGCAACATCAACATCCATCGTGCCATGTTCACTTGGAGGGGCAAGAGAGAAATAATTTCAAGCGAACAGAAACAGAAACAAATTATATTATTATTATTATTATCTTTGCCCATTTCCATTGATGTATTTTCTTGGATTTAACTCTGAAAAAATGAAGGAATCTCACTTATTAGAGCCAAAAAAATCCCACACTTCAGCCAAATAATTTGGGTGAAAATTAAATAGAATGAAATTCCTCATCTCCTCTTCTCACCGAATATTCATTTCTCTTATTTGTTCTAAAAACATCACGCATAAGTGGAATGAGATGCGACTTTAACATTTTGCAAAACAATGCTTGACAGTACATTCCAATATCACTGGATATGTAGTATACCTTTTTCATGCAATTTGGTCCAATAAAACATGATAAGTAAAATGTGGCACAAGAGCATTTCAATCTGCAGCCATGATAGACTTACCAAATATTATATTCCAACAGTTTTACAAGTAAAACATTGCGACATTTACATAAAACCTGATTAAGGCCCAAGGGCAATGGCATGGGCAAGTTATGATGGCTTGCACAGATGTTTGATTTTGGTAAGAACATTGAACAAGAGCATGGCTTGAAAAAACTAGTTTCCTAGAGTTTGAGCGGTTGAATAGAAAGATACTTATTGATTGTGAACTCTACATCAGAATAAACTCGACTCCCTGGCAAATAATGATTTAGATTTGTGCGTTAAATGTTGGGGTCTTAAAAAGGATGTCAAGTTTTATAGTGGCATTTGCATATGATTAAATCATTAACTTTGGTTCATAAATCTAGATACGTCTACTGATATTCACCTGAGTTTAAGCATTTGAGCCACGCACTTAGGCGTACCCAGTTAATGACCATCAATCTCAAGTTTGGCCATGACAATTTAACATCAAGCATAAACAAATATGCAACCCAAAACTCAAATCTACTATTTTGGGCACTAATGGAGAACATACACACATTCACTATCAAACATTTGTATGTTCTAAGGAAATGTAGATATGCAGGCACATGGAATCTATTAAGATATTTGAAATAAAAGTTCTTTTGCATCCGAATCTACAGTCGTGAAGTGTCATTGATTTGTTCATCCAAAATTTCATTTTAAGGAAATTCCAAGTCATTTATCCCCTAATTTGATAAGGGTTTAGAGAAGAAGTGCAATACTAGGACTATGGTCTAGGAATAGACAAAAAAAAAGGTAATGCTTGGCATACCAGTATGGCGAATGTAGAATGGCAACCAGTAGAGGAAAGTGAATGCCACAAGCTTAGAGAAGAATAGGCAGAATGCAAACGGCGCCACGCCAGGCAATCTCCACGCCTCTAAGAATCCAATTGCCGTCACCGAATCCACTTCAGGCGTTTGCTCAGATCCAAGAAGACCCATCTCCTCCCCATTTGCCAGATCCAATACTTCCACAGGTTCAACGCCAGGTTCATTCATCTCAACCTCCTTAGCAGCGGTTTCAAACCCTAGATCTCTTGGATCGGAGACCAAGAACGCCCAAACTAAGACACCTACAGCGGCGATTAGGAATCCCGGCAAAAGGAAGGACCAACCCCACCCAAATTCGAGCACCGAGGAAGCGATGACCGATCCCAAGATGTTGCCAACGGAAGTATTGGAGTTCCATACGCCCATGATGAGTCCACGCCGAGGCGACTTCCCGAACCAGTTGCCAACGACGGCGATGACGCAGGGCCAACCAATGGACTGGACGATCCCACTGGCTACCTGCACAGCGAGAAAGAATCCCAGGCTATGGACGCCCCACCAATAGGCAGCGCCGAACGCGGCCGTGGTGACGCCGCTGGCGAGCATCGCGAAGGCGAGAAAGCGGCGAAGGTCGACGCGGTCGGCAACGTGGCCGGCGAGGTACATGCCGACAGAATAGAAGGAAAGGAAGGCGACATCGAGCTCGCCGAGACGGTGGGGGCCGTTGGGGCCGTCGAAGGGCGGCCATCCTCCGCCGCCAGCGCCGGAGGAGGGCGTCTCTGGGCCGAGGACGCTCTTGACGATGCTGGGGGGCTTGCGGGACGCATGGAAGGCGGCGTAGGCGGAGAAGGTAAGGAGGAGGACCGAGATCTGGTGGAAGAGGAGGGGGTGGCGCCCCGGGACGGCTCCGTGGCTCGCCGCGTCCATGGCGGAACGTAACCCGACCCAAATCAGATCGGGTTATGTGGTTCGGGCATATGAGACCGCGTGGCGAGCGCGAGGTTCGACATAAAAAGGAAAGCGAAATACGAGAATGCGATCATGATCCAAAAAATGTTTTATAATATTTTAGATACGCTATAAAATTAAATATCAAATTTAAAATTTATTAAATATTGTTAAAACATTGATATTAAAATTAGTTTTTTTCTTTACCCATTCATTAAACGTCAAAGTTTTTGTTAACCCAAAACTCAACCCAACTCACCAGCCGTTGATCTGTCTTGTGGGATCCACAAAAACAATCAGCGAAAAATAGCAAGAAATAGTCAGCAGGGCTCATGATTAACGCCTGCCCTTTCGCTTTCATTTACCTCCTCATCTCGCCTCCTCTGTGTCTCTCTCTTTCTCCGACTTCCCCAACTGGTCTGTGGCGCGGCCTCCCCCTCCTCGCTCCCTGCATGGCCGCCTCCACCGTCCTCGCCACTGCAATGCCACCCCATTTCCGTACAAGAAAAGACGCCTCTGAGACCGGACTCCCCGAGCAGTCGATGCTCTCCCTCGTCCCGCCCTCCTCTCGTCACCGCCGCCGGCCTGCCCGCGTCCTCCGCGTCATCCGCTCCATCTGCCGAACCCTCCCCATCTTCACACCGAAATGCAAGATCCCCAATGGCGGCGCCACCCTCGGTGCCTGCTCCACCTTCTCATCCCCACACACGGGCAACGACTTGCGGAGGCAGCACCATGACCTCGTCACAGGAACCCTCTTCGGCTGCCGCAAGGGGCGCGTCTCCTTCTCCATCCAGGAGGACCCGCGCTGTTTGCCCTCCCTCGTCGTCGAGTTCTCCCTGCAGACGCACGTTCTGCTTCGGGAGATGAGCTCCGGCATGCTGCGCATCGCTCTCGAGTGCGAGAAGAACGGGGGAAAGGCAGCGTCTTCGTCGTCGAGGACGCTTCTGGAGGAACCGATGTGGGCTCTGTTCTGCAACGGCAAGAGAAGCGGGTACGGGGTGCGGCGGGAGGCGACGGAGGAGGACCTGGGGGTGATGGAGACGCTGCTGGCGGTGTCCATGGGCGCCGGCATGATGCCGGCGAAGGCGGAGGGAGAGGAAGAAATCGCCTACGTCAGGGCCGGCTTCGACCACGTCATCGCGTCGAAGGACACCGAGATTCTGTACATGATGAGCCCCGAAGACGGCAGCGGCCCCGATCTCACCATCTTCTTCATCAGATTGTGACGGCGATGAAATTATCCAGCAGACATTGATTCTTCTTCCATTTCGACGATCGATTGCTCGATATTTTGATTGCATTTACAGGCGATTAATTCGTTCAATTACTTAAATAATTAATTAATCCGGGGCGACATTGTTAAATTTCGGGGAGTTGGATTAATCATGGTTGAGTTCTATTACTTATTGGCATTCATATATTTTCAACCATTGGCGCATGGTATTTAGTTCTCTCAGTTTGTTTGAGTAAATACGTTGGGAAAAATATAGTGAAAGATCATGCAATCGATGCAAGATGAACTAGTTTGTTTTCTTCATTCATATACATCAGCATCAAGAACAACATATATAACAATCTATCAGAATATTACATTTTCTCGAGAAAACTAATTAAGCTCTTGAATGGTACCAAGTTGCTCATTTATCTCTCAAAATAAGTCAAAACTCATCCGTTGCATTGCATGCTGACTCCTCGACCGAAAGGCTACGTACTTGGTGCACGCGTGTAAAAAGAACGCACACGTGCACGCAGCACGTCTCCGATACCAAGTCAACGTGTCGATCCCCATGCAACTTAATGGAACCATAAATTCTTCGTCCCATCGGTCGACGCTCTCAGAGTAGGTTAATTAGATCGGCCACTAAAGGATCTAATTTCTAATGTCGTCTCTTATTCCGTGGAGCGGAAGCAGGGGAGTCTACGACCCTTTCTCCCTCGACATCTGGGACCCCTTCGCCGGCTTCGGCAACTGGGTGTGGGACGTTGGCCGCTGGCGGGAAGCCGCCGGCGATGACAGCGCCGCCATCGCCCGAACCAACGTCGACTGGCGCGAGACAGCAAACGCCCACATCTTCACCGCCGAAATCCCTGGTTATTAATTCGACGGAATACGCTAACTCTGTTGCTAATTAAGTAATTGAGATGATTTAATCATGGGTGCAGGGGTTAGGAAGGAAGAGGTGAAGGTGGAGGTGGAGGACGGCAGCATACTGCGCATCAGCGGAGAGCGGACCAAGGAAGTGGAGCAGAAAGAGGACACGTGGCATCGGGTGGAGAGGCGGAGAGGGCGGTTCATGCGGCGGTTCCGGCTGCCGGACAACGCCAGCATGGATGAGGTGAAGTGCTCGCTGGAGAACGGGGTGCTGACTGTCGTCGTCCCCAAGGCGGAGAAGTCCACCGCCTCCAACGTCCGGTCCATCGACATCTCCTGAGCTTAACGGTTGCAGTGATCATGTGGGCAGGTATTACGTACGCTGCTAGTGGCAGACTAGTGAAGTACATAAATAAAAATGTATACATGTATACGTCTGAGTTTTACAGCGATATAAGTGTTTACGTATTTGGTGTATGTATAATATAATGGAGAATCACCCAGGAAAATGCCAGAAGTTTAAATATATATATCATTTGACTCGTATAAATTCACATCGCTGGTATACATTTCTCATCCAAAAGACATTCTAACACATCCACATTCTCATCTTATAACTTTTGTTAAAGATTGGATGAGACCAGTGCCCCCATTGAATTTTTATCATTTGCAGCTGCGGTATGAAACACATGTAAAGATATTGCTAAGTCAACTCAAACTTTTCTTATTGAACCAGAAGGTTGAAGCAACGTTGGTTTATGCTGTACAAAAACTCCTAGAATATTACAATCACAGTGTTCAAATTAAAAAAGAAAAAAAGATTATGTATTCGGAAATCAAAATTTAACATGCTGATGCAAGTCATAAAATAAAAAGATGCTGGACTTTTCCTGAGCATCTAATTTGTTGGACTAGTGCAATATTGAAATCTTGCTCTTATTTATCAATTAAATGGAAAACACATCTCATTACAGTTGAGAAAATTTCAAAATGGTACAAAGAGAAGGCAGAAAAGAACCATGTATGAGATACTCTCCAACCTTAAATAAACTGGCTCTTTCTGATGGCAGCATCTTCGGTTAAAAAATGTTCGATCATCACAAGTGCCTGCAAAACAGAACAAAAATATTAGACGTATGCTTTGAACGAATAATAAAAGCTGGAGGATTAAAAAACATGCCTCTAGTGCAATATCAGTCGGTGTAAGTAAAGAAACATCTCCATGACCCTTTTTTAATGCAATATCTGCAAGGTATTGATTAAATCGGACGTGTTAGGGTATAATCATTTATCGATAAATTGGGGGAAAAACTTTTTCCTAGTTGGCATATATATACAAAAAAAAAAGTATTGTTAACAAAGTCATGCCTTCAAGGCGTACTCTTGCATGAGCATTGGCATATGCCTTGCCTCTTTGTTCTGAAAGTGCAGTGAGCTTCTTAAAAGCCTATGATGGCAACAATAAGATGATCAGTAACAATCACTATGATCAAGTAGTAATAGTTTTTTTAACTATTTGGTAACAACTACCTAGATCTAGATTTACCATTAAATTCAATGCAAAATTTTATCATAATATAATATCTCTCTGTCACAAATTATTTTGATTCTATGCAAATTAGACTTGTCTTTGACTAAAGTCTCTTTATATGAAACTGTAGAATCCATTGGTCATCTCATGCGTACAATCTTAATTTATTTTTTCTTAAATTCTTTTGGAAGTATACAAAATTTTTTAAGAATAATAATACTAGTAGTATAATTTCCTAATTGCTCATACTGATTTTTAAAGTATGACATATATATACAAGTGCTATGATCATTTCAACGCAAGGAGACTCTAGCTAGGAGTTCGTTCGTTTTACATGATATATCCATCAATCTCCTTTTTGTTGAAAGATAAATTAAGGATATCTACAACTCTCTACTTAGGAATTTCATACATGTTCATCCAACTAAAATTCTATTAAATATTGAAATTTTATTTTATATAATCAGGTTTAACCTAGTTAACAACATAGCTTAAAATTTTAATTTCTAAAATTTCTTTAAATTTAATCTATTTATACTTATCGTTCCACAATCTTTGGCTCACCATTAGTTGTTGACTTTTGCACTTAACCGACCATTTAACAATAAAATTTCTCATTTAATTTCAGAGAAGTATCTGAAATTTAAGACTAAATTTGAAGGTATTTAGTTAAGATAATGTGAAAATTAACAATAATATTGCTTATGATGATGAATGAATATGAACACAGAGCCCTACTGGATAAATTACTGCTAAGCCAGTTTAAAGATTCATAAAGGTTATAGTCTTCAGTTGATAATACAAGTTTCTTTTAACCAAAAATAAAAGAGAGAGAGACGAAGCTAAGACACAATTTCTCACAGCAAAAAATTCATTTAATGAACTAAGATTATTACATGCGACAAAAACTGAGAATTAACATCAATTTACATCCATAACCTACTATCAACAACTTTTAATGCAAGTAAAAGTTTTCTGGGTGGTGCAAGAATACCTTAGTGTAGGGATCACCAGGTTCTTGATGCAGGAGAGGGCGAGAAGCAGTACCAACAGCAGCAATTCGCTTTGCTAGAGCTTCCAAAGGAACATCCAACCAAGCTGTGACTCCCTGTCTCATGTGTTTCCTGGAATACAAAAGTTAATATTTTATGTTGATTTCACGATAGTGGTACGTAGCTATCACATGCACCCATCTCCTACCAGTTGATCGGCCGTATCACAGCACCACCACCAGTAGCAACAACCAAGCGACTCATAGAAGACAAATCCTTCAACACTTTACTCTGAGAAGGTGACAATGAAAATAAGATGATCTAGCTAGTTTAACAACTTACTTGTTTGTGGCATCACTATTTCACGGGACAGCTTTCCAATTTTATCATGTAGACAGCAATAATAAAAGATTCAGTAAGCCATTTTCTGACAAGGTAACTTGAACTTGCCTCGTTATCCCGGAAGAAAGTTTCACTATGCTGTTCAAATATCTGAGCAACGGAAGATATGCCAACTGCTTGCTCAACCAATTTGTCACTGGAAAATCAACAAAATATTCGTAGTTTGTCACTGTAGAATACATGACCGATTGTGAAATTTTTATATACATGTTTGCTAAGATAATTCATATTTTACTTATTTATGGAACAAACCTGTCAAAAAAAGAATAACCTAGTACTTCAGACAAGATCCTTCCTACTGTGCTCTTCCCAGATCCCATCATTCCTGTCATAAAAAATGTAGAATAATTGATGACACGGGATGGAGGAGCAATCAATTTAAATAAAACAATAAAATTGTTGTAATGCCTTCCTAAATAAATAACTGACCAACAAGATAGATACATCGTCCATTTAGGTAGGGGAGGACATCTTCTGACTTTTTCTGCGATTAAAAACATACTATGAGATATATTTTTGTGAAGTACTAATTTGCAATTCTTGTTCTCTCTTTCAGAGTAGACTACTCTACAACATGTATCCAAGCATCATTGCCTACCTTGAGTATCAATGCTGCATCAACTGAATGATGGAAACCCTCTGATCCTTCGTTACAAGAGAAAAAGTAGTCAATTAAGAGAGAGAGCTATCAACTTGGAGAAACAAAGTTAGAACTATCTGTAATTCTTTGAAACCAAATTTTTTGCATAGATCACATAGTGGTAAATGAGAAAATTGGTCATCAAAGATAAAAAGAAGGTTTCAACAAGGTTTTCATCAAACAGAACAATAAAGATCACAATGAATGAAGAATATGTCCTTTAAATTGGAAGGCCAATGCATACGCACGTTGGATTGTAATGCAATCATCAAACAGTTTAAACCACTTTCGAGTAAATGGAACTCTACTTGCCCTCCTTTAGGTTCAAGCTATATTAAGAATAACACGGATGGAAGGGATACACAGTTTTGCAGCATTCAATAACTTCAGTCTGTAATTCACCCAAAACATTTTGCTAATACTATCAGAAAAACATGAAAATATTAAGCAGAATAATTCCTAATATCACTGAATATAAATTCGCAAAATCTAGCATTCTAACCACTATTTTAATGAATGCCATAAATTTCTTTGACCAATAAGGCTTACAAGAAACTTTTCATACAAAAACAACACTTACTGTGAACTATATCGATGGATTGAACATAACAAATTTGATATGAACACTAAAGTTATGCCATGAAAACGTACAATAGGTCTGAAACTCATCTCCCAAGTACTGGCATTCGATGATCTCAAATGTTGAAAATAAGTCTTTCACTTTCCAGCAACAATCACAATTTTTCAGAGCCGATAATAAAAACGCCTCCCACTTAAGGGAGATGTCTGATAACAACCAATAAAGCGTGGGTGCGGGTGTACCACCAACATTTCATATCTCCTTCGGAGAACAACAAAGGGATAAAGCAAAAGACTGACATATTTCAACCAGCTCCCATTATTCCCAATTTTCCTGCTCCATTCTTTCTGAAGATTCAAATGAATTGTTATTTTCATGCTTTGCGTCAAGCTACGGTAATGCAAATTTTGGAATTTTATGATTGTGAAATTGTTTTTCATGAACCCTTTTTTCCTATCTTTAAGCCCAAAAAGCCTTTTTTTTCTTTCTTCCACCAAACATAAAAAACTTCGAAGCCACACTTTTAGCAAAATGGACAAATCGACAACCTCAACCAAACTAACTCACCGGAATTTTTCTTAAAACAACACGAAATCTTCAACTCCGAGCGACCGGACGGGATCGGAACATCAAGTTTCTCGCGCCTCCGAAACCTAATATCCGGAACCCTCCCCTGCACAAAGAATCCCTCTGCAAGCCTCAAGGATCCACCTTTTCCGCTTCCGGTCTTATCCAAACCGACGAACGAACACGAAGGAAAGCTCGACGCGGGGGCCACCACCGCCATTGCAAACAAAAAGCCTTCACCCACTGCAGAACACCAGAGGCAGAGATCAACCTCCCTAGCAGATCAGCGGTCGGCGGCTGCACCAGGCCATGGTCGACGGAACGTGGAAGCGAGGGCTTTAAAGAGGGAACCCAACGGGAAGCAGTCAGTTCAGGGGTAGGTACACGCCGGCAATCAAGAAGCAGCCGACAGGTTGCGATGGATATCCTCCAGTTTCGTAAAGACGCGAAGATGGGGTTGGCGGTGTGGCTGGACAGGTGTGGTCGTGGAAGGCAGAGACCATACTAATTTACCATAACACCCCGACTAATCAATATATTTTCTCGTTTAGCAAATATTTAAGAGCGTAAGGAATAATTTGAAACCTTCAAATATTTGTTTTATTTTTATCAATTGAACTAGGAATTTGATAATTTTGAAACTGAAACTTTATCCCTATTAGAGGATTTTATGGCTAGTACGATAGTAAATTTGAATAAAAAAATAAGGATTAATTTTTAGAAGCTGTAAGTTTTTTAGGATATTTACTTTTTTATTATATTAGCTTTTAGTTTGGTATAAAGTGCTCTTTGTAATTTATATTTTCTGTATTAATTATGAAACTGATTGGCTGAAACATTAAGGGCGAACAAATAATTTTTTTTTTTATGGGAAACTAAAACTTCATTTTAAATTTAGCAGAAATTGAAGAGGGGTGTTTTGGGAAATTAATGTCGAGAAGGTGGAAGGAATTGCTCGCGTGTTCCACCAACCAAGGCACGTGCAGCGAGGGGTTGGCGAGGGTTGCTGAGTTGACCAATAAAACTCGAATTGAAAGCGGGTGTACCCACCTTGGAGAGCTAACTATCATGATTATATTACATGAAAGTAATTAATGCGTTATTAATTGGTTTAAGTTACGGGTGACTTTGGCAATGCGTGTTGCCACGTCAGATTGATTTAGTGTTATCTACAATATAATATAGAGAGATACTTCAAAAATCAAATTTAAATAAATTCTAGTGGATAAAAATGTACTATAAATTAATAGTTATTTCATAAAGTTACTGTTTGGTTGGGTTAAGATAGTGGATGTAACCCTTCGAATCTAGTTAATTAGTTGGCATAATTAAAGGAGTTTTAATAGTCATGTGTAAATGTTTTAAGGGCATTTAATGTTCGATGCTATAATTATGTTTATTTGGACGGTCTTCCCTAATTCTTTAGCATTGACAATGTTGACCATACCCACAATGCCTATATTTTTAAGGTTGACTTTTTTTTGCATTGATTCCGACCATCAATTTGATGAAAGGAGATCCATGATCGTAGCTCGCCGTTGACTTACTTAGCCTTCTCCGTGCACTATATAAAGTTGATCATGCCTCACTCCTCTCATCAGCGACCGTACCGATCATTAGGAGCCTCGGCTCCCACTCTTCCGATCCTCTCTTTAATTCCTCAATAAATCATCAAACGCAGAGGATAATAAGGTCGCAAATTTAGTTAGTTTGTTGATCGATCAATAAAAAAAAATGGCGAATAAGGTTCTGTTTGGCGCCTTCGCCTCGGTCCTGTTGGTGGCTGCAGTGATCGGCGTGATCGCGACGGTGGTGAACAGCAACCACAAGTCGTCGTCTTCGGACCCATCGCCGTCCACGTCCATAAAAGCACTCTGCGCCCAGACTGACTACAGCGATGTGTGCATACGCACCGTCGGCTCCGTCAACTCCTCTGCCTCCGACCCGAAGGCGTTCATCCAGGCCGCCTTCCAGGCAGCCATAGACGAGGTCAACGGCGCCTTCCACCTCACCAACAATGTCAGCGCCGGGGCCACCGACGAGTTCAACAAGAACGCCTTCGCCGACTGCAAGTCGCTGCTGGAGTACGCCAACGAGGAGCTGCAGGCCGCCATGACGGAGTCGCACGACGTGGACGGCCTAGCGCGGCGCACCGACGATATCAAGTCCTGGCTCTCCGCCGTCATCACCTACCAGGAAAC
>JBAMHZ010000001.1:283685-294350 GCA_037177395.1 Alpinia galanga | reverse complement strand
GTTTCCTGGTAGGTGATGACGGCGGAGAGCCAGGACTTGATATCGTCGGTGCGCCGCGCTAGGCCGTCCACGTCGTGAGACTCCGTCATGGCGGCCTGCAGCTCCTCGGTGGCATACTCCAGCAGCGACTTGCAGTCGTCGAAGGCGTTCTTGTTGAACTCGTCGGTGGCCCCAGCGCTGACATTGTTGGCAAGGTGGAAGGCGCCGTTGACCTCCTCCACGGCGGCCTGGATGAACGCCTTGGGATCGGAAGCAGAGGAGTTGACAGCGCCGACCGTTCGAATGCACACATCGGCGTAGTCGGTCTGATCGCAGAGGGCTTTTATGGACGTGGGCGCCGTGGACGGCGACGACTGCTCTTCCTCCATCGACGACGACGGCGGCGGCTTGTGGTTGTTGTTCACCACCGTCGCGATCACGCCGATCACAGCGGCCACCAGTAGCTAGGATGGCGGCGAAAGCGCCTAACATTGCTTGATTTGCCATACCTCTTTAATAATAATAATTATTTTAATTTATAAAATTATAAATTTATTAAAGAGGATTGGAACTGAAGGGAGCCGGAGCTCCGGTGGCCTTTGTGTAGTCGAATGGAACGGGAGAGACAATCGTTCGTTTAAATATTGGCGATCAAATTTAAGAGATGGCTACAGAAACAAGACATTTCTCGTCCTCACGCATCCTCATTGGAAGCCCGGAGAAAACGGTACGGATTCGGAATTATTTCCCTAGTTTAACATCTAATTAAGTAATCTATTAAGAAATAATAAAATTGCATTCATGGTTAAACCCCCTATTACGAGCCTCACAAGAGATACATGCCAACGCGCTTAATCAAGATCATCATGAACACAACTCTTAACTGCACACTTGAAATATTACAGACATGCACGATTACACTTATCTGAAATATCACACAGAGTTAATTAACAAACTGGCAGATGCTTAATCAACACCTTCTTCATGCATCGACATCTTTCACACATCAACTGCCTCGCCATTGTCATTCACAGGGAGAGGGCTGTCCTGCCTCTGCATGCGGCGCGTCTTGATGGAGGGCGACTTCTGGCTGCCTTTCTGCGACGGATCTGACAGGTTTGGGCCATGCAGTCGTATGAAGTTGTAGGCCAGCGCGCCGGCGATGGTGCCGATTGGAGGGCCGATGAGGTACACCCATACGGATCTATAAATGTCGCTTGCGAACGCAGGTCCCAGAGTCCTCGCAGGGTTCATAGATCCTCCGGATATGGGCCTGAATACACAACTCAAATCTCTCTTCTCAGTTCCCAGTCGATCCCATCGTCCTTAATTAATTCTAGACGTAACTAATCAACAATTTTGTGCAGATTGAGATTTTCTTAATTAGTTAGGTTTTACCCTGCAAAAATTGAGGTAATGCAGACTGCAGAACCTACTGCTAAGCCAGCCAACTCTCCTACCTGCAACAAGAATCACCAAACAATACTATATACCAATCGAGATGAAACTATTTCAGCTGCTAATCAATTGTATTGGGGGATTAAACTCACAGCTCTTGTATCGGTCGCCACCGCGAGAGTGACGAACATCATGTTGAAGGTGACAACGATCTCTGCCACCAAGGCCTTTCCGGCGTTGCCGGACGGCGTCGTCGTCCCGAGATCGGTGATCGGGTGGAGCAGCCCACGGAGGATGAAGGAGGCGATGGTAGAGCCTGTTATTTGAGCTCCCCAGTAGAAAGGCACCTACATATATAAAGTATTAACATATATCTGAGAACAGTTAGTTATATGACAAGATTAGGGCTGTATTAACCCACTTAATTATTATTTAGTAATTGTCAAGGTAATTAAAGTTTCTCCGACTTAATTAATTAACTTAGGCATCTGTATTAACTCGATCGGTGCTAATTCACCCAACTCATTACAGAATAGATGCATGTTAATTTGTGGAGTAAAGATCGACTCAACGCCTTCAGCGTGCTACAATTGTACTTGCACCGTTCTTTTCTGATAGAATGAATTTATGTCGTCATCGAATTGCGCTGGAATTACTTTTAGATATTCCGATTTTTTGATATCGAATTTTCTTAATAATCGACGTACGACAGACCTGAATCCACGGGAAGTGCCTGGCGACGGCGAAAGCCAAGGTGACGGCGGGGTTCATGTGCGCCCCTGAAATGTGGCCGACGGCGTAGATCATCACCGTGACGATCAGACCGCCGGCGACCGACGCCCCCAGCTGCGACACCTGCGACGGGTTGTGCTTGTTGAGTGCGCCACTGCCGCAGGTCACGAACACCAGCAGAAACGTAGATATCACCTCCGAAACAACCTGTAATTAATGTAATCGCATGCACTGACGCATTGTCAAGCACTTTGAATTCATCGATCAAATCGACAAATAGTTTATGCAAAATTGGAGCACCTTTCGGAAAAGAAATGGCGGGAGGAAGTCCATGAAGGACCTGCGACGGGAGGGCAACGGGAGGTAGAAGGTGTCTTGACCAGTGTTCTGCGCTGTGACGACGTCGATGTCATGGATTTCGTTGGAATGAGAAGCCATGTCGATCGATGGATAAACCGATCTGTTTATGTGTGTTCTTGATCATGATCGAAAAATCTCATGTATTTATAAGGGATAACTCAAGATGATGACGAGGTGGTGCCGGGAAAAAGGTCAGAGGATTCGTCCAATGGCCTGAACTCTTTGAGCAAAGCAAAAGAAATATGTAAGCATGATATATATGTCATCATCCAATTAATAATTAAAACACAATTTAATGCACTATATATTCACTAAAAACAATCACCAAACATAACATACTTCGATGTATAAGTAATTAAGGATGTCAGCTACCTTGGTTGGCAATGATCTTACGACTGGTTGTCAAGATTTAAAATTCAAAATAAAGATTTAAAAACTTTTACTATGTTATTTTAATTGAAAACCACATTATATGTGACATCCCAACAACCAGAGTATGCTTTTGAGAGGATTGACTTTGTTATAAACAAGCATATCATTATAATGTATGCAATCCTACTTCCTTTTTAATATTCAGTCAACTGTTTATGCTTAATTTAATTTGATCCCTCTGATATATATGGACAGCAACAGTTGAAGGTTAATTAACACCACTAATCAGATTTGTCAAGTTAATCAAGGGCATCAGGCATTAGGCATTGAACCAGTCTAAAAAAAAAGCTACATTAATTAATCTATCGCGCATCATGATGCTGTGTAATTAATTATGGTACATTTGTCTCGTGTGAGTCATGTTGCGATTACAAAATACTCAAATGAGCTCAGTCCTACTCGATCGTGAGTTATTTCTTAAGGCGTTGGTTATGTTGTTAATTTGCTGTTGTCCAGCTTGTTTTCTTTTGGAATGGTAGATATTTTCATTTTTCTATTCCAAAATTTCACTTTCAAAAGTCAACACAATTGTCAACCTTCAACAGAGAGTTCTTTTAATTTCCACCGGCATTTCATCACACATGCACTACTTTATCTACTTAATTAACGATCAAAATTTCACTGTTTGTATCAGGGAGCATAATGGACTAATGAATTATAGGATCCATGTTTTGAACAATTTTTTTATTCACTTGATCTAACTCGATGTTAATTTTAGATTTGGATGGACCTAGTCAAATTTGTTAGTTAAACTGATGTAAGCCCACCGTTTAAACTACAAATCTATCAATTTATTCATAAATCATGCGTTTATATACGATGATAATAAGTTGATTTGAAGTGGACAGCATCTAATGTTATGAACAAAGAGACAAATTCACTATCCCATCATAAACATATAACAAAACAGCAATGAGTATTGACATTTTCCATGGAGTATGACTTCTCCATTGGAGATTTACATACGGTAGAAGGTTCCTTACAAACATCAAATTCACTATTCAAACACAAACGTGTATGATGTAACATGATACAGCCATAACAATTGACAATGCCGACTCATTTCACTTACAAACTCTACTGATACAAAGTGACCCCCCATGATATAAGTTATACATTTACTGAGTGCAACATTCTGAAATTATGAACTCAAAACCCATTTCCACACTTACTAAACGTCATGTTTCACTTTTGATTTCCATGTTTGGCTAAATCTGCTGCAACCTTGGCAGCTCGGTTGAGAACATCTGAAACTAACAAAGCTCCTGCAGTGAAATAGCTGCTGCTCACGACAGTGTTCGTGACAGTAGTTGCCGTTCTGCCTGTTGCACTTACAACTGTCCTCGTCGTCTCGGATACGTGGTACCTTTCGTCGACGGATCGAACAGCATCCACACCAGCATATATCGTGTCAGTTAGTCCAACTCTTTTGCTCAGATCAGCAACTTTCGCTGCTGCAGTAGCTGAAACCTGATGAGATTCATCAAAAGCTCTGGCCCTTGCTAAGGCATCTTTGCTTAGTTGGTATCCCATTGACACCATTCTTACAACGACGTCCTGCGCCATAGTCACAGCTTCCCTTGGAGTAGTCCTGAAGCGATCCCCATGAGTTGTCTGAAGAGGAGTTAATCTTCTTCAGCAAATTTTTTTTTTAGCATAAATAAAATAAAACAACCCAAAAGATTAAATTATATTATTATCAAGACATACTAAATAGCAAAATTTTGTTTAAAATGTCAAACAATCACCGTAACATTTTCACTCTAAAGATTTCCTGGAAATTTATCTTTTGTTCCATCCAGATTTGATGTTTCATTAAATAAAATTGAAATTAACTGTTAATCCTAATCTAAAATTTTGAATCCTCAATGATAAGGATCCTCCTTTTAAGTGTTAAACTTCCACAGGAACAGGTACTGGAAGAAAGAAGTCTACATGTAAAGGTTGCATTTTGAACTATAGAATTGACATGCTGCAGTCACCTAAAGTCAAATAATTCTGTTACATCGAGACCTGGTATGTAAATTTATCAGCGTGATCTTGAATTTAATATGTTTAGAGAAAAGCAATTACAAAGGATAAGATGAAAGCTTCTGTCCTTGTCAATGGTCATGTTTAATGGTAGCTGAATCTCTGATTTTGCAAAATGGTAGATGGAACTATTCTGTGACAATCCAAGTTCCTACCCTTAGGAACTAAAACTTAGGCACATACATATAGACTTCACCAAAACCTGTTCTAAGATTCATACCGAGAACTCAGTATCATCTTCCACTTTCCACGATGGCTGATCCCAGAAACTACATGCTTCATCATAATGTCCCGAGCTTGTTATACATACGGGCTGATCAATGATTGTAGCGCCCTAAGAGAATACAACAAGTTTTAGGCAAGTTAAAATAAAACAAATCAGGCAGAAGGTAGCAGGAATGCATAATTTCATCTTTCAATGTTAGCAATAATTTTAGCAGTTAAGACATACTTAATGACGAAATTTGAAAAAAAATCAAAATCAAAATCAAAATCTATTGATTAATCTAACAAAATAGTGACGAGAATGAGAAGATTAATACCTATGATGTTAAGATACAGTCATAAGTTTACGTGTATAAAATATAAATACACACTGAATGATAAAACAGAAAGATAAGGAGTCATACACAATTATCTAGCAAGACAATGACTTTACTCAGATGACAATACATTGTTGAACAAATTATCACATGACAAACATCAAAGCTAATACCGTGGGAAAATAATAAAAACACATGTCAAATTATATATAATATATACATTGAATAAACCTCTCGCACATCTCACTTTGAAATGTTAAAGATAATCCATTGAAGGGAAAAGAATTAAACGAGTTTAAAAAGGTCAACTGCAACAAACAAGAGAAAAATGTAAGAGTGAGTTAAAAATACAAAAAAAAAAAATGGCAGCAAACTTTCATCAGCCATATGCACAAGCTAAAGAGGTCATAAAATCCATATGTAAAGAACAATAGAAATAAAAGAGAATCATTTATGCATAAGTAATTAATGTCAATAACAATTGTAATCATCTATATAAACTTTACCATAAGGTAATTACAACTTACACTTAGAAGGACAGCAGTTTGCAAGGCGTGAATCTCCTTGAAAGTTACATATGCAGTAGAAGGATGGTCCCCAGATCTGTAAACAGGTTTCCAAAGTTCAAAATCTACCACCATTAGTTCAATAAGTAGAAAAGTAGCAGAAAAAACATAAAACCATGGAATCAAACTCCATTAACACTGAACTCCTCAATGTGAAAAATATATTTTAATCAAATCAACAAGATTGCATCAGGAAGGAATTACTACAAACAATTTTGAGCTTAACATGCATAGTAATAGTGAATGGCCACCAAGGACTTGTACTTTGTTTGGCATAAGTATTCTTTTTAGAGATTAAAGAGAGGTTTGACATAGCTATGATAAAACTGCAGAGAAAATTAAAAAACACACACACACACACACAAAAGGTCATGATTTACAATGTCGATTCACAAAACTATTTATTATATTATTTATTTTCATTAAACTATTAGTTTATTTAAACTAACTTATTTTAAATGTTAGAAAATGAATATTATTATAATTAAAAATATTTAAGCTTACATAAATAAATTTTATCATACTATTAAAATGCCATAAGTACTATCGATGTACTTTCAACTAACAAAAATGATCATTATGAAATATATCAATGAATGTAATGTAAATTTAAAATAATATACACAAATTAACTCAAGAAAAATCTAATGCAAACACTTAGAAATTATTTAAAGTATTATTACGATTGAAGAAATAAATAAAAAGGAGTAATGTATAGAAATGAGATATGAAAATATCAAAATTGAAGGACAAAAATGCCCTATGAATGATAAAAGATTTTACAATGAATGAATAGTTCATTAATGGCTTAAACATTTTGACATTCTCATTATCGTTTAAGAAAACTGGTTTCTTAATGTCGTTAAACAAAATTAAACTAAATGAGCTTTTGTGGGAACAGTCATTGACTCAATATTGATGAAAAAGTGTGTTTCCATCTCTCTATCAAACAATAACTTATAAATCTCCAGCATGATTAAGATAGACTATACAAAAATGAATTGAATTAAAAGCTTCAACAAAAAAATTCTTGTCGGAAGGATTTTTTTTTAAAAAAAAAAAGAGAAGATTTTTTCTAAAATACAAAAGGAATATTGTAAAAGAAGAACAAACACTAGCAGATTCATAAATAAACTAGCAAATAGTTGGAAGAAAGAATAGGGATGGATATTTTAAATGAATAAAATAAGAAACATTAATAAACTCAAGATCACAACAATCTACTATAACCTTATGATCTCAATGTGTTCAACAGCACCCGAAAAAGAAAAGAAATCATATAAATCTCTTTCAGTTGCAGCAGGAGAGAGGTTTATGACTTGCACTGTATAACCGCCAGCACTCATGATTCTGCAAATGATCAACTGTCATTCCTATTAACTATTGCAAGAAATTATTGTTAGTAGCAATTATAGTAACAAATTAAAATGAAAAAAAAAAACTTAAGTTGAACTTAAAAAAGAACTTTATATCAGAAAAGAAATGAAACAAGTTATCGTCATTGTCTTTGTCACTCATTCATTTTAGCATTCTCATCTCTATTACATTAATTTATTGTATGTTATTTCCTAACAAACCAACATTCCAATATTCCAATGTATAAAATTTGATGGGTCATAACACATTCACAGACTTGTAAAATTTTCCTTCAGTCAAAGGGAGGCATGACAATCACATAAGACTCCACAATCTCCTCTTCCTTTTAACCATTTATTCTTTATCCTATAATTATATCTTTATCCCCTTCTTGTTGAATAATAGACTTGAGATGTAGTAAACTCTTTGATGGATTTCATGTTCATGCATCTTAGCTATTCCATCAATGAATGACATTACATGTATGCAAATTTTCTTTTTGCACAATTTCAGTAGATTTTAAACTAGAAACAAAACTATCGTGCATATCTTTTATCACATCAATATAATTACTAGAAACAAATGGAAAGACATGATAAAATTGAGATGAAAGAGTAATGATAGATTCTAAAACCTCATCCATAAACCTCTCAGAATATATCAGTTAGCATAAATATCAGTTTTATGTTCAATCAGCTATAGAAAGATGAAAAAATCAGCTTTGTTTGAATCCATAAATAAGATTCATACTGCAGGTTATGGACCTGCACATCAGCCATTTGAATCTGCAGGCTCAAGTGGCTGCTAACTAAATCATTGATCTAGCGGCAACTAAAAAGCAATGATCCCAACAAGATGTTCACTTAGTTACTAGCTTTGGCACAGCATTTGAAGTTAGAAAGCATTCAATCATTCAAAGAATCATCTTGGTATGCTGTGCTAGTAAAATTGAAAATTTGATGATGTGCTAATATCTACTCTTGGCTACCTCTGTCACAAGATGCCAATAAAAAGGTAATAATTTTCATAAGCACATTGTAAACTCTTCGCATCCACTGCCTAGAATTATTTTGGACCCGAAATTTCTTAACCCATAGCCAAATGTTCTTTATTATCTGATTAAAAAATCAAGCGTCAAAAATAATTAAATAACCACCACATCATACAACATAAGAGTGAGTACTACAGCTCAAATAATAAGCACAGGGCATAACCAGAGTCCGCTGAAAGCGGAGAATCAATCTGCTGCTAAATCGCTACAGAACAAATACGAAAGCAACCCCATTTCTACGCCAGAAAGAACTCCAAAACTGTAACTAGATCACAAGATCCCAATTTTTTCCAACTATTTATAAGCAATTCTCGCAGAAGCAAGAAGGCGAGCTAAATTTTTAGAAACAAGTCCCCAAACGTTAATCTATTCGAAGAACCCACGACTTGAAATGCAAGCAAAGGAAGAAGCTTGCTCCCCCCAGAAATCGATGAATCGAAGCGCGAACCCTAAACCGATAAGAGAACGGAGATCACGGATGGAATACCTCGGAGCTTTAGCAGACGAGATACGCGATCTGAGATCTAGGATTTCGATTCAACCTTCCGTTTCCGTCGAAAAGGAGAAGCAAATGCCCCGAAATTACTCGACGAAATGTTTAAAAATGGTTTGATTACATCGAAGCAGGCGACGAAGCAAACGAGTCAAGTAACCGTCAAGACACGATCTGGATACGACCAAAAAAAAAAAACTTATTATGTAAAATATAATTAATTTTCAATTAATCATTTTTAAAATTAATAATTGTCTACGTGTCGGAAACAGTTTGGCCAATCCAAATGAAAGAAAAAAAATTGAAAATATAAATTTAAAATGTTTATTAAATTGTGGAAGGTAAGAAAGCGACCCAATGTCAATGTGATTCGATCCGTGACGCATACTGGGCATCTCCATATCGTCTGAGTCAACCACGATAACAGAACGCTATGCATCTCCAGGCGTGCAGGCATTTAGTATGTATGACTACATTCCTAGCTAACTGATCTGTCATATACATACACATTCATTTCTAACGGTATAAGGTAGTTGTAAGTATGAATCTATCTATATATCATTAAAAAAATATATATATATTTAAAACATTAATTAGCGTGCGCTGCCTTCATGCTGCAGCACGATGAGTACACAGTGATGGTCATGGACCTCCAGGTTATAATTACCTTGCCTCTCTCTCCCATGAACTTCAGTCGGCCTCATGTTAGTTTGGGAGTAATTGAGGTCGGCCTCCATTTAGAAACCAAAAAAATTTAGTAAACAAAAAAAAAAAAAAAACTTATTTTTGCTGATGTCCATGATTCCCATATAATCTCACACACGATGCGTGTTGAACTTCTACGAGGACGATAGTGACTCATAAGAAATTGACCATGCTAGATATATCATTTGAACAGTTTAATAGTATATTTTATAGTGTACTATGGGAACGAGCAATAGCTCTAACTTCTACAATTCTATACTATCATTAATTGTCCCCATGTGTAGTTAATTTCTGTGTTCGTCAAATAATGTTCCATTCCATGCCCACATGCAGGTGACAACGAGCAGGGTGCAAACAATTGGAGCCCACAATTCCTGAATTTAACGCAAATCTAAGGACCCTCCCGTTAGATTTAATTTGACTAGAATCTAATCCCAAGTTAGATAGATAGCGTAGTAATCATTGACTGCCAAGATCAAATTCTAACCAAATCAGACGGTTAATAAAAATTTTCCATAAGGAATTTTCTGAAGAAGAAAAAAACTCTTCTCGAATTTTTTTATTTTAAAAAGAAAAAGCACGTCAGTGCCTAGGTAATTGGCGAAACGCAGTGGAGTTAAAGCAGATGGACGTGATGTGGTGGTAGCTAGGCCTAGGAATGCATCCCATGGATGATTCGTATTGTATATATATACGATAGAAGGCAGTACTCAGTACATGGAAGCTGCGAATTAATGCGATGGCCACTGACTGCGTGCCCATGTGAGCGCCTACAGAGAATTTATATCGCTTGAATTAATGGTATAGGTATGGTAAGGCAAGGTAAGTAAACTTGAAGACTTATTAATTAAAACTTGCGGGCTCGTGCATGATTGATTGATTAACTGCATGCCAATCTGACAGTTTAGTTAATAGGCAGGCCCTCTTTAATTTGATTTGCATGGCCTAATTAATATACATGATCCATATTAACTACTAGATATGCCTTGAGTTCCGATCGACCAAAGCTTCATGGAGATA
>JBAMHZ010000001.1:258715-274801 GCA_037177395.1 Alpinia galanga | reverse complement strand
ATTTAGAACATTTTGTCGTTTCAGATGAAATAAATGCAACATCTATATAACTTTAACTAAATGAAAAAAATAACTATGAAACTATGTCATTTAACATTTCATATCTACTCATAAATTTGAATCTCTATGCAACAACAAGATTCTATATGCATGTAAGAATGCCATGAATATAATTATGAAAGAACAGAGTGAATGGAAAAGACGCATTTTATCTATAATTTAATGGAATAAATTTGATAGATGAGAACAAAGAAAGTAGCATATGCCAACATCAATATTACACTATAGATTTGATAAATTATTGAAAACATGTTTCATGATCATCGACAAATTTCACAGAAACATAAGGACTAGACTTCCTTGGTGGACCTTCATGCCCATAAAGTTCTAATTCAATTTTTAAAAAAATATCAAAGGTTTTTTTAGGTTTGTGATTAGTGGATATGTGAATTCTTTTTATAATTTAATAATATCTCTCATCCTAAGATTTGATAAAACTTTGTTTTATATGAAACCTAAGTCATTGTATAAATTCAAGTAATTAGTAGGGGTTGTTTAATCCTAATCATTTGTTTGCTAATGATTGAGAGTTAATGAGCATAATAAATAATTTACGAAGCATTTGTGATCAAATTACTTGCTAACTATGGAATTGAAACTTCAGTTAGCAATAATTGTTGGCTCGTATCTAGATCTAATTAATAATGATGTCTCTACTAATCAATGCCCAGCATCCAATTTTAAATTCTTTGCTTCTTGTTTTCTTCGAAAATCTTTAGGATCCACTTTGTCCATCAACACTCGAATCTATCCAAAATCCCCATTAATCCAAGTGATGGTTTTGCACGCAGTGAAAATAAATCATCTAACTCAACTGGTTAAAAAAAGAAAGAAAGAAAGAAAGAAAAGAAAGGAAAAGTGACTTCTGTCAAACTGATCAACTTGGGTGAAGTCCCTGAGACTTTATGGTGGAGTGTGAAGAATGGGGCATGGCTTCTGATTCACTGCCCTACATCCGAGAATCTACTTTGCTTCTAGTCCAATATTTTCAAGCCACATAGAAGCCACTGCAAGTACACTAACTAGTTATAGGGAAAAAAAGTACTACATTTTAGTTCCATTATGAAGGGAATATTCAATGATAGGGTACTCTTTAGCTCCATCTTCACTCCCACAAAAATATTTGTAAAGATCAACAGAATATAAACTTATTTTAGAGAGAAATGATTTTAATTTAAAAGCGAACAAAAAAAGTTAATCTTCTTCTAGCATTCACAACTCTCCTGCAAATAACACATCCAGTAGCAGATTGTTGTCAACTCTGAAACGTACCTTGATTCCTCCATCGGCAGATGAGTCCAAGCACAAATTTCCACATCTAACAAAAGATTTGGTTTACTTCCAAAACCAGCTCGCCTTCCTTCTGCTTCGGCTCAATTGCTCCTGCAATTAACGTGGCACAATAAAGTTGAGTATATTGCTTTTCCCCTTGATAAAAGTAGCTCACTGATTAGTCTCCGAGATGGGGCTCCCTTCCATGGAGAGAATCCAGCAAAGTGGAAATAGATGTGGAATAACATCAACAAAAAACATCCTTTTTCTTTATTTTTTTTTCTATTCTTTTGAGACTCTAACTCGAACTGTTTTTTTTTTGTTTTTGTTTTTTTATTTTTAAATTTCCCCGTGATTATTGCATTTGGATTCCCTGTCTTTATGGTCAAAGAGGTTTTTAGAAAAGATGATGAGCCACAGCTCATCATCCTTCAACATATATTCCTCCATCCACCAGCCAGAAATGTGTGTGTTGAGTAGGCCAGTACTTGTACCATAATTAGATGCTCCTCGAATGCAATTTATTCCTGTTCAAACAAGCAGCATCTTGTCCTGCTGTTCCCAATGGATTCAAAGGAAGTTCCTGAACAAGCAAGTAGCGAAGGAGTTGCGAAACAGAGACTGAAGTGGACTCGACAGCTTCATGAAATGTTTGTCGTGGCGGTCTCTCAGCTTGGAGGAGCTGACAGTAAGCTAATCGATTCAACTCTCCTTGTAGTTGAAATTTCCTCAGATTCTAGTTTTTGATTCTTGGAGCTTACAGAAGCAACACCGAAATCTGTGATGCGGGAAATGGAAGTTCCTGGGCTCACACTGCGCCACCTGAAGAGCCATCTGCAGGTGATTTGTAACTCAATTCATCTTTTTTCCTTTCTTTTTTGTTTTTACTTTCCTCAGCAGCTGAATTTAAGCGTCATCTCACCTGACGGAAAGAATCTCTTAATTCAGAAGTATAGGTTATCAAAAAATCTAGATTCAAAGATACTCCACCAAAACAGGCGACGACAAGGTCAGTAATACCTCGTCGCAGAATGTCCCTTTGGTCAGTTAAGCACCTGCATGCATCTAAATGATCGATTTAACAGATGAGTTAAGCGGCCATGATCAGGAGAATGGAGCTCGACCGGAGTGCGAGTAGGAAGCATACTACTACACCTTGTGATGCTGATTTATGCTCGGAGTTTCGCCCGCTTTTTTTTTTTTTTTTTTGGTTAACAAAAATATCGCTGTTTGTGCTGCAGAACTATGCTAAGCATGCAGATGGAGATGCGGGACAAGCTCCAGCAACAGATCGAGGTGAGCTCGAATCGTATTAAAGTAGTAGAAATTGAGTAGTTAATGGAAATGTTCTGTTTCCATCAGGTGCAGAAGCACTTGCAGCTCCGAATCGAAGCTCAAGGAAAGTACTTGCAATCGGTACTAAAGAAGGCACAGGAAACACTTGCAGGATACAGTACCACTGCGCTCGAAGCTGCGAAAACAGAGCTGGCGGAGCTGGTCTCAGCTGTGGAAACAGGGAACCTGCGGTACCTTCATGGCGAGAGCTCCAACGAGAGTTGCCTGACCTGCGTATCGAATTTGAGTGGGGAATCTGATGAACTCAATTCCAAGAGCATGAAAAGAATGGGGAGGGAGTGGAGCAATGATTTCTTTGCAGTGAAAAGAAGCTGTAGAAATGTTGATGGCGAAGACGAAGCTGAACAGCATAGCATGCAAGAGCTTGACCTCAATCTATAGCGAGCTCAGTTTCAAGCGAGGCAAATGAAGCAATTCAATTCTCTTGATCGAGAGATCATGTGGAATAATTACTACGCCTTCTGCTAGCTAGTTATTGCATCTATGTAGTTTTATGAAATTTAAAACAAACTTTGGGTAGGTATATGCCACACAAACGCTACCATAAAACAGAAACAAAACAAATCTCTGTTCCTTTCATTAATTTAAGCTGTGGGTACAATGAGAAGGAAGAAGATCAGAAGCATGCCGACAGTCGAGAACTCTATGGAGAGAGATTATCTAGCTACCAAAAGAGTAAGTGATGCATGCCAAGTTAAGCATCGAAAGGTCTGTCAGGTGAGCGGCAGTCCTAAGAACACTTACTCAAAATAGAATGAACTATTTAGTCGCTCACTGCGTTACTATAGTGAAAGAAAATTTTGCATGAAATTAAATCGAATAGCAACAAATGTGTGTTTCAATAATCATTAATGTGTTTATTTCAATTTTAAGATAGTAAAAAAAATAATCATCTAATATTCAATTATTGTCTCAACGATTCTCTAATTCGGGCGTAGACAGAATGTAATTCAATATAAATCAATTTTATTGTGATCCCTTACATATTGAATCCAACCAATTTTCATGCATTTTATTTCATTTTTGCAACCATTTTTCAAGTCGTGAGGCCAAAGCCAAAGGGGAACAAGGGGTCGTAATTCGGGTCGCCCACGTTCATCGGCAGCTGGGCGACCGTCTTGAACCAGGTGCGTGGAAGCTTCCCGGTAAACCCAAAGTTTCCAAATAGGACATCGGCCACGCCTCCGCCTTCGGAGCCCGGGAGCCACGCGGCCACCAGCGCGTCCATCGCCGGAAGGTACGGCTGGATGACGAGGGGCCGGCCAGAGATGAGGACCACAACACACTTGACGGCGCCGCAAACCGTTTGGATTATGCTCGGTCCGGGTGCGGGAATGGTGAGGTTGAGGTTGTCCCCGAGCGTCTCGGCGTAGGGTACCTCACCGACCACAACAATGGCGTAAGAGAATCCTTGGCTCTGCACAAAGCTGGCGTCAGGGTTCTCCGAGAAGACCACCTGTGTTGAGGGATCAACTGTGGATTTAATGCCTTGAAGGATCGTGGTACCTGTGCGTGCAAAAAAAATAAGCATTCAGTTATGTTTTAATCGATCACTGCTGTTATAATCTCCTATGCTTGATGCTTGAAGCTCGATCACTGACAAGCGTATGCGTATCAGATCGTAGGTTACAATCTATTAATATAGATTATAAATAAAAACAGCACGAGCCTCAAAAGTTCTAAAGCAAAAACATATTAGATATGGGAATCGTACACATACCAGCGGTGGTTTGTCCACTGTTCCCTTGCCAAGTAATTGTCCAACCACCGCACTGGAAGCCCAGGTTATCAGCATGAGCTCCGGCAACGAGGATTTTAGGGGCCTTCTTTTGTAAGGGCAGTAGAGGTTGGGAACCAGGTTTTCCATTTTTCAGAAGCACGAGCGATTTCCTCACGGCTTCTCTAGCTAAGTCTCTGTGCTCCTGTGCCAGTCCATCAGAGTAATCAGACATGAACAGCACTTAGTTAGTTATACATATCTGTAATGAAGCTGATGAACGGAAAGATAAAATCAAGATACCTGTGATCCAAGATTAGTAGCGAAGCTCGGATCGGGAAGAGGGTTCTCGAACAAGCCCATGATGAACTTTACCCGCAAGATCCTTTTTACTGCATCTCTAATCCTTTTCATGGGAATAACGTTGGCATTAACAAGGGACTTCACGGTGTTAAAGAACCCTGAATAATTATATGGAACCATCACCTGCAAATCAATCAGAGTGCAAATGGAATATAAAATCAGCATCTCGAAGCAAAATCTTGGGTATAAAAAATTTATAAGATTCTGAAATCTATCCTGTTTATGAATATGGAAGCGACATAAAAAATTCCTCGTGAAGACTTTGGAATAATGTCAATCGTAACCAGAAAATAGACATGCACTTATTTTGCTCAGGTAGACAATGAAAAAAGTATCCACTATCCCTCGCGTCATAGTCATTTTTTCCACTTTTAGATAAACGTGTTTTTTTTTTCAAAAAAAAAAATATGGGTAATTATTTCCTATTGTCACACGCTATCCTTTGGGGTATTTGAATTTGGACTCATAAGAGGATACACTTAACTAGATTTGTTCAGGATGTATGAACATGTTCTCGTAGTATATGAAATGAATATGCCAATCACTTTGATTCTTCAACACTTAATATTCAACCAATCTATTAAGAGAATAGTAAAAAGTGTATTCGCTACTCACCATGTCCAGACCAGCATTTATTGAAGCTTGAACTGAGTAAGTGTAATTTGCACCAGGAGGATAGGTGATCTTGTCAATCCCCTGCCAGTCTGAGATTACGAATCCCTAATAATATATCATAGAATCATAATCAGTAAATAAGACAGGTAAAATCAGTTATGATATTATAAAAACTGGCTATGCTCAATTGTATTTTACCTTGAAACCAAGCTTCTCTTTGAGGTAGCCAATGATAAGGTGACGGTTGGCATGCATTTTTTTTCCATTCCAACTTGAATAAGAAACCATGACGCTGGCCACACCCTTGGCAACGCTATCAACGAATGGAGGCATATGGATGCTTTTAAGACCTTCAAAATCAATAATAGTATTATTCTCATTAATTCCTTTTTGCGTGCCACCATCACCAACATAATGTTTGGCGCAAGCTGCTACATTGTTCCTGAAGATAAGATGGCATTAAAAAAGCAATTAACGTTGATGCAGTGCAAGAAAACTTAAAAAATCAACCAAACAATCAAAGTTCGGTCCTACAATCTGCATTGTTGGATTGAGAAAAAGAAGATATTGGTGGTACACAAGTCTCAAATCAACTATTTAGATCAACTACATTTGTACTTTTGAGGCATTGGGTTGTATGCAAGGCCATATCTCAGGTTCATTTACATCTCTTTAAACATTTTCTTTTCAGCTTCTTTCAATCTCAATTCATGAAGACTTTCAAACCTCTAAATTCTGTGCCATCTAAAGTATGGTATGACAATACCCTTAACCTATTTACCCTCATTATTTCATACATGAACTGAGATTACTTGTTTGTGAATGAATAAGGTCGACATTGTTTTTTTTTTAAAAAAAAAGGGGTGGATGCGAGAGAAGAGGATAACTCCACAAGTTAGTTTACATTTCAAAAAGGGGGTTCTCAAAATATACTTGAATACTATGAGATTTTCCAACTAATTATCTTGGTATACGGGTTTGATTGGACTGATCTCTCTTAGTCTCGCATTTCAAAAAGTGTTGTTAAAATATGATTAAATACTAGGAGATCTCCCAATTAATTGCCTTGACAATTTGGGATGGATTGCGCTCCCTCTTGAACTTCAACAAATATGTCATTCGTATTTGATTTGATAACTGATTGGATTTGCAATACTTACTTTCCAGCTACATAAGGAAAGTTCCTTGGGTAGTCTCCAGGGATATCTCCTTGTAAACCAAGGACACTGTCTGTCATTGCCTGTACAACACTGTGATCCTCGCTATAGCTCTCATAGCACCGTCCCCACCTTGGATCTCTGCAAACCTGAATTTGGACTAAGTAATAACAAGAGAAGAGAAATTGTCCTTGTGTTTTTGAAAATGAGTTTTACATTGAAATTTTAAGACAGGAATTATGTTTTCTTAAGATAGGGATTCAGCCTTCCTTTGCCCAAAAAATTAAAAAATGTATCCGCTAGTGTTCTCGATCTACTTACTGCAATACAGGGTGCAAAAGCATAAGGAATGCCTGTAGCTCTCATTTCAAGTGCCGTTGCAGCACCAATGCTCTTTACAAGATGAGGATCCCTACAGATTAAGATATAAGGTAACAAAAATAAGAGGCTGAATCTGCAGAAAAATATATGTTTATCTTCGCAAAAAAAGTATTACAACTAGCAAACATATTTAAAAGTAATGGAGTAAAAGGTAAAGAAAATAAAATCTATGACAAACGAAGGAAAAAGTGTCCAAAAACTAGAGTGAATGTACATTAAGTATTACATTTCAAGGGATTATAACCATGAAGATATGAAGATATCTAAATGGAAGACTAAATTACAAATTGATGTCACAATATGCATACCTTGTGGCCCCAAGGCCAATATTGTGTGGAAACATAGTTGCGCCATAGGCATTATTGTTTCCGTGAACAGCATCAACCCCATAAATCATGGGAATTCCCAAGCGTGTTGACAAACAAGCCTTCTGGAAATTGGTTACCATATCTATCCAAGCCTGTGCAGAGGCATTCGGAGCAGGAGCACTTCCACCACCACTTAATATGCTACCTGCAACGTAAGATGTTGATTTTATAAATTAAGTTGGCCACAGGCATGCATACTTTATTATTGCTGATCATACAGATAAAATCGTTTTTAATATTGTTTGATTCGAATGGATTTGAATGGTCTGGATTGAGAGGAATGAACTGGTTTTAGGGAAACAACTACTCACCCACTGAGGCACTGACCCCAAGTTGGCTAACCATCCTAACTTTGTTGACAGGCTGGGTTGGACCATGCCAAGCAAGCCAAATATGCCAATGCAATTGGAAATTTGAATTCCATCTGTTCCCTGTGCTTTTGTTTTTTTCACTATTAAGGGTCCAATTACTTGGTAGGATGGAAGATATGAGAGAGAGATAGATGATAAATTTTCATATGTAATTTTGTTCTCTCCCTTATATATTTCATCCAGGTAATCAGAAAAGCCTGGGGCATTACTACTGAATTTTTAGACTATACAACTTAACATTTGTATTTGGACTAATTGTAAACTCTTAATGGGGTAGGTTACTAGCTCTTGTATTCATGTTTCTAATGAGAAAACTGCTGGGTGGGTAATCTTACCAATCTTTTCCTTTTAAAAATAAAAATAAAAATAAATAATGTAAGAATGCATTTGTTAGAACTTACCAATGAAATAGTCTTGCAAGACCTGAGGTGTGGCTACTGTCCTCTCAATTTGTGTCATTTGGCCTATCTTTTCCTCAAGAGTCATGCGCTTATATAGATCTTTCACTCGAATATTCACTGGTTGACTGGGATCTTTGTATGCCATATACAAAGATGAACGTGCTTGTATGGTTATTGCCCAGGACAATAGTAGTAGCACACCCCATAATTGCGTTTTGCATGTTCCCATTTTCAGAATTCTATTTTAACCTTCTTCAATTATTGCAATAAATTATAAACCTGATTCGACATTCATAAACTGAGTATAAGTCTAGATTTGAGGGTTTAAAACTAAAGAAAGTAAGAAACATTTCAAGATAGATATACATCAGAACTAGGTAACTTCCAGCACATGAATCGCCAATTCACTTGATAAAGCAATGTGCCTACAATTACCAAGCAAATAGGGGGGAAATTGGAGTTTCATAAAGAGATTAGGCAGGAAAAAGTGATAAGAAGAAGAAAACAACCGAATTACAAACACTAGTTGATTAATAATTTGTTTTAGAAACAACAACAAAAAAAAAAAGTCCAACTTCCAGAGAGGTGAAGAAATATGCAGGCGAGCTGCGCAGAATATACACATGAAAATGGAGTTTAAGATAGAGATAATATCAGTATGGAATATCCCTTCTGGCACATTGCTCATTTGTTGGGGGAAAGCACAATGTCGCCCAATACTTGTCCATCCAAATTATTCAATTAGCTTTAGATTGAGGATGCTAGAAATCTTTGGTAGAAAGAAGCATTGTTAAATACAAAAACAGATCAGATAAACTAAAGAAAATGCAAGAAAGTCTCACGAAAAAAAAAATGGGACTTGTTTTTTGGAAATTGTTAGTAGCATAAAATATCTAATATTTTCAAAAAAAATTCTCTGTCGAAAGAAAAAGCAGTTTGATTAAACAAATAGGGACCAATGTGAAGACCAGAAAAGCCCCAACACCCAACAAGGAAAATGCAATCGATCACAGTGAAGATGCAGAAGTGAATATGCCGTCTTACAAACCCGAGTAAAACTCAAATCTTGCTACCAAATTCATGAAGAATGAGATCGTCAACACATGCCACGGAAGGAGATGTAGGAGGAAGACGACTCACATGGAAATTAAAATGGCGGATTCATTATGTAAGGGAGCCCTTGCAAGGCTTGCGATCGATCATGGGGGAAGTCGAAGCTTTATATAATGGCGGAAACGACAGATATCTAGAAATTGAGAGCGTCCGAGGATGGAGGAATCCATCAACTTTCAAGAGCGAAGGAGATGGAGATGGCGTTTACGAAATGTGTGAGAATGGGAGTGACTCAGGTGGTGTGGAGCGGGAGGAGGCGGAGGACGAGGAGCGAGGAGACCAGGATTTTGCAGCAAAAGAAAATTTTCGTTTCGCCTCCCAAAAATTTGTGATCGAAGTATTAAAATTTTCTCAGTGAGTGAGAACTGAGAACGATATTAATAATTGAAATAAAATGGCATAAACTTATAGCTTTAGGAGCTAATCTGAAACTTAACTTTAGAATATAATATGCAAATTTTGGATGGTAAAAAACAAAAAGTTTATCATCCGCTTGTTATGGGTTGACTTATTAAAAAATTTCATGAAACGTAGAGATTATAGTACTTTCTATTAAAGTCATCTCAAGAAAATATTAGCGAGCCCGCTGATAATACAATTAAAAATTTGAAAATATTTATATTCATATTTTTCTTATGCATGGCGTTCCAGAAATTTTTATAGTACAGATCTTTATTTTCGACAGGTTTCATAGTCCATTGTAACTATATTTGATTATCCAGTTTTCAGAAGCAGTCTGAGAACACATGCTACTACTGATATTGCAAAAAGATGGATGCATTAAAGAAGAAAAAAGAATCTTGCGAGTGATATCTTAACGAATTGGCAAAGGCCTCAACAAAAGCAATTCGGACACCCCCACACAGTTCTTTAATATAATCGAAGTAATTTCTGGAGAGGTTATGATTTTGAACCATCGACCGATTTTCTCCTTTGCATTTATCATATCTGAGTTTCTAATTTATCCTTCTCTTCAGTAAAAGCAACTGGAAAAATCACTAATGTAACAATTTCACATTTTTTTTTTAAGTAGAATCACGACCAATGAAAAGGAAATGCCGCAGATCTTCCACGGGCTTGGACAGTGAACATGAATGAATGGCACAGATTGAGAAGAATGTTTAACCGGATATTGAACAAGCCCGTGTGTCTAAACAATTGATAAATGCCATTAATAAATCAATTATATTTTCAACTTGATGCAAACTATAAGAAAGAAGGGTACCGAAGAAACAGCCATGCTTCAACTGTACGAATTACAGAGAAAAACACAAGCACTTATAAATTTCGGCACCGTGCTTGCAACAGCCGTGCACTCCCTGCGGTCACTCCCCATGGTTACTCGTATCCGGGCTTGCCTCTATTCAGCTGACAATACAAACATGATAGACTGTTAATGGATAAATAAGACATACATGGAAGCTTGGCAGATTGTTAGTGGTTCTCCCATGCCTCGTGCAGCATACTGCTTCTTCCTGCCCTGGCATAAAAGCAGGAGGCATGCCTGCTGCTTTTCTCCCCAGGTCTCCAATAATGTCCTGCCAATATTCAAATCACATGCGCACTGGCCTAAATGGTCAGGCATCTGATGACCAATAGAGATCTCTGAGAATAATTGCATTTTTTTTACAGAAAAAGCTTCTTGGCCTTTCAGAGTTATCTGCACAAAGAAAGAAATGCCAACAGGTGTTCACAGCAGATTATCTCTCTCTTCTAGAAGCCCCAGAAGTATTTTGCCTCTTGGTACCGCTAAATCGAGAAGCATCTCTAGCCTTTTCATTCAAATGCCCCATTTCATCTAAATTTCTAAAGCTCCCGTTTCTTGATGGAAAGTAGTTGGATTTATTTTCATCTTCAAACTGTGTTCCAGACTTGGGTTCCGAGGGCATATCCAACCTCTGTTGCCTTTGGCTGCAACTTCTTACGCTCCTCGTGCTATTCAAGATCACTTTTGCAGAAGAGGCAGTTGATCCTTTTATCAGCAAGAATTCCTTTGGGATACTTTCCATGTCAATATAACACTTTCTTGATTTAGCATCAGCTATCAAAGTGGCCCAGTCTTCAGACTGCACGAGAGCATTTGCATTGCCGACCACCTATAATAATCCAATGATTCATCAATGTTATTTTAACTAAACGATTCAAGTAAAACAGAGTAAAGTATGAATGCTTACCCATAATGCCCTCCTAGCTCGAGTAAGTGCAACGTTCATGCGCCGAATATCAGCAACAAATCCCACTCCATGATTTGAGGCACGGACACATGACATTATAATCACATCACGCTCTTGACCCTGAAACGCATCAATCGTGTTGATATAAATGTCCTTGCCTTCTTCAGTGTCAAGAACCTCCTCAAATTCTCGTTGTAGGCACTTCAACTGAAGTTTATAAGGTGTAATTATGCCAATGGATATTTTTTTCCCACCATTTGATTTGACAAAGCTTTGTAGATGTTCATACAACCTCAAAGAAAATTGGGCTTCATGAACATTCTGATAAGAGACGGATCCTCCCCTATGGGTCTCCCTCCCGTGTGTAATATCATAAAAGGCATAGGGGCGTAATAGAGGATCTCTGTAGTAAGCCTCATCATCTAATTTCGCAATGTTTTCACAGTCAGTCAGGCGTCCTTGATAGAAATATCGTGATGGAAAATCACGAATTTGAGGGTGCATTCTATACTGTACAGACAGTAACAGTGTTGGACATCCTGCTTGTTGAAATCTCTCAAAAAGGCTTCTGCTGTAAAGCAAAGTCCCAGCAGCTTTACTTATAACAGTTGCAGGAAGTTGCTGTGGGTCACCTACCAAAACACATCTTGCAGCACCAAGTGATAGTGGTGGAAGGACTGCAACTTCACTGGCTTGAGCAGCCTCATCAATAACCACCATATCAAATCCATGAGCAAGACGAGAAAATATCTTGCGGCCACTGCTTGACACCGTTGTAAAGACAATCTCAGCTTCATTGGTAAAACTTGCTTCAAGGCTGGCTCGAGCATCTTCCACATTAAAGCTAGTTCCAGCACGAAACTTGCTTTCCAAAATAATAAAGCGTGACATCTCAACTAGAACTTTGTACTTGTTCTCTAGAGCTGCAGCTAGATACTGCAGTAGCATATCGCGGTTTTGATTCCGAGCAGCAAGAACATCAGGATCAACACCTACAGATCCTTGTGACTTACCAGCAGCTGCTGCAACACTGAGTTCTCTCTGCAGACGAGATATTTGCTGTGCCAGTTCAGCTTCACGACATTTCAAATCATGCAGCCATTTAATTACTTCTTCACGGCCTTTCTGCAAAAGTTGTTCAGTTCTTCGCTCGACAGACACTGCCTGGGCAGCACGGGTCTGTGAATCAACTCCAACCCTAGCTACGTCAGGATGATAAACCTTCATCTCCCCATCAATGAAGCCGCGATCAAGAACACGCGCTAACAACTCATCTGTTGCAGCATTTGAAGGAGCACAGACTAGCATTCTTGGTTTAGGACAAAGTTTTGGCAGAGTTCTCAGGAGACTTTGATCCATATTCTGCAAGACTTCGTCTATTGATCCACTACTGGTACTCACCAAATTGCTCTCAGTTGTTTGCTTATAACTTTGTGGCGCGAGCTTCTTGAGAAGTGCAGTGTAATAGTGTTGATATTGGACTAAATGAATCACATTAAGCATTCCCAAGACTGTGTGTGTTTTCCCAGTTCCTGGTGGACCTTGAATAAGGGTAAAAGGCCAAGGATCTTGTCTCTTAGTCCCTCTGTTATTTGTACCTGCAGCAGTGTGCATAGCAGCCCACTGAATTGCAGCCAACTGTGGAGGATTAAAAGTTCTATGCAGATGATCCATGAAATTTTGAGTAAAACAGTCAGGCATAGCAGGTGCCCCCTCTTCATATTTGGGAAAATGTTCTGGACTAGGTTTCAATATTGCTGTTTGCATCTGTACAACTTCATTACGTTAGCATCAACAAAAGTAGAAACAGAAATTCAAAATTTTTAATGTCTTTTGTCACCTGAATGTTAAGACGACGAAAAGCATGAAGAGCTATGTATTCGCGCTGAGCAGTAGCAAGGGTTCCAAGAGTAGTCAGATACCAAGTAGTCTTGGGTTCCAGTTTCCTAAGGATATAATCGTCATCAAACTTGCTGCAATGTCAAATTACTGCAGTTAGCATATGCCAAGTTGGTTTCAGGAAAAAAAATAATTAACACATCAATTTTGACATTAATACAAACAGCTTGGGACAAATCTCAATTTCAACTTTTACTTTGAGACAAATTCATTTTACATTGCTATCTAAAGATGGATATTACCTACTAGAATCATACATGTCCCCAACATAGAAATGAATAATGGCTCCAGTCTGGTCACGTGTGTCAATAAGAAAATGCCGCCTTACTGTACCAACAACTCGCCCAGTTGACTCATGCTCACCATCTTCATTAGCACCAAAATTATTTCTCCTACCAGATCTCGCTGTGTCCAAGACCACAAACAACAATAATAAGAATAAATATAGACTGCTATATTCCAATTCCCTGTGTTATAATCCAAATTTAACTGGAAGAGTACTCATTGCATGCCTATTGCCCAATAAATAAAAAAAGAACACCATGCAAGGATAAACTCAAACCTGCACCAGGCCTTGGGTAAGCCAAAACTGCTACATCACCTTCCTTAAAAGTCCATTTGCAGTCATGAACAGGAAGAACAATAACATCATACCACCCTGAATTGAACATATAAGATAACATTATTAAACAATGATTGAATGAAACAACGGCAACCATTTTTTGTAGATCAATCATAATCAGGATGCGGAACCATAAGTCTCAGCAAGCTACTCATGTTCGGCTACAAAAAACATTTTCCTCATCGTTAAGCTTTAAGGCTGTATTTTTTTTTTCTAGCTATTTTTTTTACTGTACTAAGCAATCGCCAGCACCTTTCTCCTCTCCCTCATTTTATCCAGTGTTCAGGTTATATGCATCACACTTAATTAGTTGCAAGCGTATGTTTTTATCGTCCATTGGACATCCCAAAAACCATCATTGCCAAGTTGGATCAGGATTGGTCAATGCTAATCTGATTTTGAGCAAGAAATCAAATACCCTCCAAGATTTGTGAAATCTGGATCGTTCAAGGATAAATTGATATTAAATTGATATTAGTCATTGGTAATCAATGGAGACAGTATAAAACAGCTGAATTTGAGAGAAAGGAGGTAGAAAAATCAAAGGCTAATACATGGACAATTCCATTCTCATATGTTCTCTAATAGGAAGGCGAGCATCAGTCTCTTCATCCTCTTCTCGAAGAAGATGGGCGACGTTCTTAGATTAACTAACTTAGTTAAAGTAATTTAAATAATTTTATTAATTAAACTAATTGATTTTAACTCTTTTTTTAATTTAATTAAATTATAGATTTTAAATTAACTCTGCCCACGACGGGTTAATCCTGTTATGGTCAGTCCCAAGTCCGGATAAAAGAGAAGGGTTGCGTTAGGTTATCAGTTGGTGTTAGCTTAAGGCAAATATTCAATGAATGGATCCATCAAATTATTGTATTAATACTATATTGTACTCCAGAAAGAACTTATTGCAAAGTTTGACTGTAATGTCTTGGTGCAAAGACCGCTACATCTCCAAAACTCAAGTATAGTGATAAATATACAAGAGTTCGCATTGCAGGGTTCGACTATAACATATCAACAAGGACCGCTACATCTCCACGTGAACTTGGGTGAAGTATTAAATAAGCAAGAGTTCTCACACCATATGTTGGGTAAGAATGAATACTATAGGAAAACTAATAGTCTAAGATTTGGAACATGAAACATAAGAACCTCATTGTAAAGCAATAGAGGCAGTAGATACGATGATTAAAAAAAGAATTAGTATTTTATGTACAAAAGACAAAATAAATAGACGAGAAGGCAAAGATGATAGAGAACTCAGATTTTCAGTTATGGTACATAGGAAAAAGTAAAACAAGAAATGAAATGGATATTATTGTAAATAGTTCGTTAAAGGATGAAGTTGTAGTAGTAATTAAAAAGGAAGATAGAATTATAGCTCGCAAGATAGTAGTAGAGAAAAAAACTATGAATGTAATTAGCGTATATGCACTTTAAGCAAGATTAGATAAAGATATCAAATCAAGATTTTGGGACGACCTAGATGAACTATTACAAAACATTCCGTCAAATGAAATAATTTTAATAGGAGGTGATCTAAGTGAGCATGTCAAAGGGAAAAATGAGGAATATGAGAAGGTGCATGGGGTTATGGATTTGAAACAAGAAATGAAGAAAATAAAACTATATTAGATTTTGCGATAGCATATGACCTTATACTAGCTAATACATTTTTTAAGAAAAGAGAAGAAAACTTGGTCACGTTTAAAAGTAGGAATAATAAATCACAAATTAGGTTTCTTATGATTAGGAAGAGGGATAGAAAAATTTATAATCCTAAAATTAAATAGTGGAAGTTAAAGGATGAAAACATAACATATTTAATAAGAAGATAGGAATATAAGTATTAGGTGAAATATACTGTGACCCTAATACGACATAAAATAAGATTATATCAAAGTTAAAAATAATAGCTAAGAGTGTAGTCGATGATTCAAAGGGGCATGCACCATCAAGCAAGGAATCTTGGTGGTGAAATGAGAAAGTACAAGAAAAAGTGAAGAAAAAATGAACAGTATATAAGGAATTATATACTTGTAAGAACGAGGAAAACTTAAAAAAAATACAATAGTCAAGAAAGAAGATTAAAAATTAGTGAATGAAGCTAAGAATGAAACTTTTAAATGGTTATATCGAAAATTAAATACAAATGAAGGGGAAAGAGACAGTTATAGAATAACTAAAGTGAGAGAGAAGAAGACAAAAGATCTT
>JBAMHZ010000001.1:233484-248150 GCA_037177395.1 Alpinia galanga | reverse complement strand
ATGTCATCCTTCACGTATGCCTCGAAGTACGCTTCCCTCGGCTCATCCTTGCTGCCATGTCCACGGTCCCTCGGATGTACCATCCTTCACCGGACCCCGAAACCATCAAGCTGTGTATTCTGCAGTCCTGCACAACTCATGTACACATATCAAATAGAAAAAAAGTCTAACTTAAACTCTTTGCCCAAACACCAAAACTCATGATCATCCCAGACCATCTTGAGGCAAGATTGCTCCAACAAATTTAAGAATATGGTAATGCTCAAGATTTTACTAATTGCCTGCCTTTTGATAAAAGACAGACAATGAAATGTAGGCTATTGAATGAACACCTCAGGTTACCCTCTACATGTTTTCCTAAACAATTGCCTTACCCTCTATGTATCAATAAATCAACTTGCCATCTTATACAACTAGACATCAGAAAGTAAATTGCCCGCTACACATTCATAAAACAACAAGCATCAGGACAAATCCCGAATAAATGGTCACAGAATCTATAAGACCAAAATTAATCTAATTAATTGAAGTCATAAAAAGCTCCTTGTTGCATCATTTTTGGCATTACTTTGAAGCAGAAAATATGGGATAATCTAAAACACCAGAGCATAGGCATATCCACTCCTTTGTGAGTTTGTGGTTACTTGAAACACCCATGCTCCAGAAGATTGTCAACTACAAACAGGTGTCACCTGTTATTGTATATAGATACACTGGTCAACCAAACAACGTCTTACATACACTACGACTCCTATGTGGAATATATCAGTAGAAAAAGCAATTATGGCAGCAGAAAGGATTATCTACTCTATATATCTATATTATCAAAGGCTATTAACATTTGGGAAATGCATAGCCATGGGTTTTGTAATGACACAACAAACAATTTTATTCACAATCATATGGGAAATTTAAAAAAGTTAATCTAGGTCATACGTTAGCAGCAAAGAGGAACAGAGGAATATGAACAACCATGAAATAAAATTTTACATAATGCCCTCAAAGTTTTTGCTCATACAGCACGGAAGAATCCAGGTCTAATCAATTTAGGTCATCGTTGATTTTTTTTAAAAAATAAATTACTAATTCCGACCATAGAAAAAAAGGAATATTAATTCTAAATATTGACTAGAGCTAATAGATTTCGCTGATGGGAATTCATTGGTATCGGCTCCCACTACGAATCCAACCATCAACTCCAAGCCCCGGGAATTGGAATCATACTCTCAGTCGCAACTCATAACATACATCCTGTCTACTTAACAAGCCATGGAACGGGGGCTTCTAGAGCCAATGGCAGAGATCAAAATATGCTACCCTGTTGTCAATCTACCACACAGATGACAAATTGCTGCTCATGGGTTTTGTAAATTAGAAGCAACGTTTAGGGTTTTCAATGCCAAACGAACAACTAGCAGTCCTAGGGATTATTGTAGTCATCCAAATCATAAAAAAGGGAAGGAATTGTCGCGACATCTCACCGGTATACCCGCCGAAAAGGGGGGGAAAAAAGAGGTAGAACGAAAGCGATCCTGCTTGCTAGTGCTCGGGAAACGCGTTGAGAAAGAAAGAGATCGATCGGTCCGAAATAGCGATCCGAGGCATGGGAGGTGGCGGTGGGAAGAGGCGTCGGCAGGTACTTATAGACTCGTCGGTCCCGAAGACGGCTGTAGAGACACGTGCTCCGCACGCTCCCATGCTACGAACGGTTGAGATTGAGATGCGCTCCTTTTGGACGCTAGAATTTGCCATGTTATTACTACGCTCTTTACTGCCATTTGCACCCCTTGTGTGGCTGGGCGACGTGCGTGGATCTAACCAAATCTGGCGAGGTGTTTGGGCATTTGACCATGCGACACGTTCAAAGGACTTTGAACGGGGATCGTATCATTTTCATGCTCGGCTTTGGGCCCGACCCGAATGCTTTAAGGTCGGACTCGGATCTCGCTGATTGGGATCCCGATCACGCATGCAGAACGCGTCACGTCGCACAAATAATTAATGAATGGCGTGCCTTATTGCCTAATCGAAGTATATGGCATATATTCTACATCATATATATAAAGAAGTTGTGGATCCAATAATCAAATCTGTGGATATGAATATTTATATACGACGCGTGATGCTTGTGCGTAAGAATAGAATTAAAATGTTCCAAGCTTAATTAGTTCACTAGATTAGTGATTTTGTGCAATCATAAATACAATACTAGTTGAATTGCCGGCGCAATGTGTGTAGGTAGGTATACAACAATAATACCGCTCTGTCATTTCAGGGCTGCCCTTGCGTTAGAACGCATTGCTCCAGAGAAGTTTTAATAGTCGAGGGAGGAGGCTGGAGGTCGGGGTAAAAGGCGGAGGCGGCGGGAGATTTGGGCACGTAGGTTCTTCTCGTGCAAGAGGGCGTTGACCAAGGGGGGGAGCAGCAGGGAGGCGGTGTGGACGGAGGAGTCCTCGAGCATGCGGGGGAGATGCGTGGGGCTGACGGCGAATTGCATGGAATGGGAGTGAGAGAGGAGGGAGAGGTGGCGCACGGCGGACGCCTAGGGCTATGGCGACGAAGAAGGAATGCTTTGGAGGTCATGACGACATCGAGCTCGGCGGCGGCGGCCATGGCCTTGATGTCCTCGATCGTCGCTCCCTCTTCGACGATGCCCTTCACCGCCGACGCTACTTGCTAACGCACGCGAGCAGATTAATTAATGCTGCACTCCGGATCATTATTTTTGCGAGATTGCGAGAAGCAATGGCTCGTAATTAACGTTTGGAAATGACAATTTTTCACGTTTTCAGAGTAAAAAAAAACTGTTTTCTTTTTTAAATTCTTTTCTACTCAAAAAAAAAAAAAAAAACAACGCAAATAAACGATGACTGATATAGTCTAATTCTCTTCGACTTTTTATTCTTCGAAAGTTAAGTATATGGCATGAAAACGGCGAGTAAATATTGGAATTACGAGACAATGATTAATGCCACTTTAATTTTCTTCTTGTTAGTTTACTACTACCTATTGTTCGATTCCTGCTCCACTGATTTAGTATCAAAGATGACCCTGCAAATTAAAGCAGATTTCTTTATGTCCCTCGATTCTGGAAATTAGAGGAAACAATATAAATATGACTAATAATGTTTCGTTAAGTAGCGTAATAACTTGCAAATTAATTATATAAGAGTGGTTTTGCCTCTTTAAAATATAATTTTAAAATTTGCGACTGCGAAGCTCTAACTAACCATTAATGGCCATTTTAGATCTCTTGCTACTAACTGAATCTGACAGATATATAGGCAAAAGATATTTTTTAAAATAATGGAAAGATACTGCGATAGGGACCGTTTATGCCCATCTTTAAATATTTATTTTGGTCATGTTTATTTCTTCGATTTTTTTTTAAATTCAAGTATAGTTTTTATTAATGCATAGTTTACAAAAAAAAAAAGAGACATTTTTTTTAGAGAAAATTCGATTTCTTCATCCATAATTTTTTAACAATATCTTTTATTGTTTCGAATTATTGAAAATATATATATATTTTTTTAATTCATGATTTTACTCTAATTCTTTATTGTCTGTTTGAAAATTCCATTTAACTGTCAATAGAATTATTTTTTAAACACGACTGTCTAATTTCAACTTAAATTAAATGATGCGACTTTATTTAGCATGAAAATGAAACTACAAAGTTTTTTTTTGCACTTGCTTTTTTAATACATTTTTCATGTTTAAAATAGTGAATGTATTTTTTTTTATATTTTTAAAATGTGAAAAATTATTTGATTTAGTGAAATTGAATTGTTTGCGGTGAAAAAAATAAAAGAAAATATTTGGTTGATTATTGATAATATATATTATTATATCAAATTATAACAAAATAATATATATATTTTTGTATAATATAATTGGATTATCAAAGTAAAATTAACAATCTTAATCATAATAAAAAATAATAATCAGCAATAAATAATTAAAACAACAATCAATACTAGCAAGTGATAATAATAATAAGAAAATATAAATTAATAATCAATAATAATAGCACATTTAATTTACATAAACTTAATTTGACATTTTAAAAATGTTATTGGGGTTTAAAAAAAAAACTCGGAAGGATTCATGGAAATGCAGTTTTTTTTTTCCAAAACTATTAGTAATTATATTATTTATTTTTTAAACAAGGCTCAATCTGTGATTGGACCGGGAACCGCTAAACCCTAACCTGAGGACTTCTTCTCTTCCGCTGTGTCAATTTTCCGACTGGCGTTCCGGCGGAGCTGGGGTTGGTTGCCATGACCCTATGAAATAATGCATCGTGGAATAGGGTATGGTGTCGGCTTGCTTCTGAGGCGTGAGTGGTCCTCAGCAACACTACTGAATCGCAAGTCTGGAGCTTTATCTTTCCTCTTACGGCGCTCGACCTGCGCGAGTGCTGATGATGTTACTTCTCGATGCTGCATTAGATGGGATATGGGTTTCTGCGGCTATGCAGTGGAGCAGTTCTCAGACGACGAATATGAGTGCGAATTCGATAGCCAAAAGGTAAAAAATTGCTGTGATCGGTAGTAGTCTTCGAGGCACATAGGCAAGTTTAAGTTTTTAGGAAATTCTGATCGATTTTGGTTAATTTATATGCTTTGAGTATTGGCAAAGTTGATAAATTTGCCTATATAAAATCCTTTTCCGATGGAATCTAGGGCATATAACATCTATGGGCACTTAAATTTGTACTTTTTAAATTTATTTAGTAGTGGATACTCAAATAGAATTTTTTTTTAAACTATTTTTACTAGAAAGCTGTTCAGTGTTGATCTAGCTACTAAGAGACGACACTTATCTACAGCCTTCTTCAATGGCTAACGTTGATGAATGGAGATGGAAACTTAGTTTGCTTTTACGTAACCCGGAAGAGCAAGAGATCATTTCCAGAGACAAAAGAGACAGGCGTGATTATGAACAAATATCCAATCTTGCAAAGAGAATGGGTCTCTACAGGTTAGAAATGTTACACATGAATTTTTTTACTAGTATTCTCTGTATTTTGACAGAAACTATGATGTGTCCCTACGGTGTTACTAATGCATTTTTATCATTTGCTTAGTGAACTTTATGGAAAGGTGGTGGTTGCCAGCAAGGTCCCTCTACCTAATTATAGACCTGATCTTGACGATAAGCGGCCACAAAAAGAAGTAGGTGCTGGACATTGTATAGAAACAAATATTCTTGTCTCCGAACTATCTAGCTCACTGTTTCAAGTGACATGTGTGCTTGTAATGCAGGTGGCGATTCCTCTTAGCTTGCAGAGGAGGGTTGAGGGCCTGCTGCAAGAACATGTTGATAGGATGCTGTTAAAATCTAACATTCTCAACAGTGAATTGGAAAACAAGTCTTCCAGCAAGGTGGTGGAAGATGTTGAACCATATGAAAACCAAGAACCTTTGGTCGATAGGTCAGTTATGGAAAAAATTCTGCAGAGAAAGAGTAGCCGAATGAGGAACTTGCAGATAACTTGGCAGGTTTATCATTTCTTCTTAGTGTGCCTATCAAATAAAATTGTTCCTTTATTTGACAATTCTCTTCTACTATTGTGTTTATCCAGTGTTTGTCCGGTACATCAGAATGTTCTTGCCTAGCATAGATGGTATATAGCCTATCTCTAGCACAATTAAGGGTTCACTTCTTTAGGAGCCTATATTACTAATTGCTTTACTTAAAATAGAAGTGTATAATATATTGGTTGTTGGGAAGATGGCTATATGAGATATCTATGTTTCTCTTGAGCTGCGTAAAGTTTTTAAAAAGTGTATGCAGATGTTATGTAGTTGAGCCACTAGGTAACATATATGCAATGTGCTGATGCATATTCTAGTGCACATGCAATCCACTTTTTCTGAAAAATATACCTTTAGTTATTCAAAATAATGTATAAAATCCTGCACTAAGTTTGCATCTGCTGTATAATGCATCACTTCAAGTTAATCAACTTAAATAATCATTATACAAAAATTCCACCTGTCACTTAATAATGAAATTAAGCATTCTAACAAATCCATAATTTCATAGTTTATTTATATAAATCTAAGCAATGGATAAATGCAATAGACAGCACATAACAATGCAAGTCAGTGAAAATTCAGAAAATTGACATGCTGACTTAAGAAATAGATATAAATTTTCATCTATATGGCAAAAGTGGTTTAACCTAATCGATATTAACTTAAATACGAGTTGGTTTTTACAAGCTAGAGAGACTGGGTTGTCAATATGATCTTGTGCTATCATTAACTGATATCATTCAATCCCTCATTCCATAAGCTTATGCCATAGTTCTCTAAAATAATGTGTGTAATTAAAGCTGCAATTTTATTGGATCTTTAAATTTTCTTTTGTTAAATTTATTTCATAATTCATAGAAATTAATTTTATATGGATTTGAGGAATGATGTAATGGCCAATCTTTGACAGGAATCACCTGAGGGTGTAAAGATGCTGAATTTTAGAAAATCCCTTCCTGCATTCAAGGAGAAGGACAGATTACTGTCTGCTATAGCTTACAATCAGGTTTGAATTTTTGGTTATTGTTCATAATAGAAACCATTTTCATCATAATATTTTACTGTCCTATATTATTCAGTTTCTCATGTGAGTTCTGTAAAAAAAAACCTTTGTACTGCTAGATGATTTCTCATTGTAGATTTTCTTTCAAACATAACCAAGTATTACTTGTACAAGACATATTGTTCTACTTCCTTTTAAATTTATAGTGGATTCAAAATGGTATCATGCACTATATATATGTGTGTGTGTGTGTGATTTTGTATATATATATATTAACTGGTAGTTGTTAATATGATAGTGGTATTTTTTCCAATGGAAATAAGTCTGAAGTAATGCATTCCACATTTGAATGAGATATTAGGAGCATTTGGCTGCATTTAGTTTGTTAGTAATGCCTTTGTGCTTGCAATTAACAATTACACGCGAATTCAAACATTGCCAAATCATCTATCAGGTACTAGGTTTTATTGTAGCTTATAATGTAATTGTTATTTGCAAGAATGTTTCTTAATTGTATTTTCAAGAATTGTGAGTGTGTACCCATTTTTTGGTGCTTATCTATCAGGTGATTATAATATCTGGGGAAACCGGCTGTGGTAAAACCACTCAACTTCCTCAATATGTACTAGAATCTGAGATAGAATCTGGCCGTGGAGCATTTTGTAATATCATTTGCACTCAACCACGAAGGATATCTGCTATGGCTGTTGCAGAAAGAGTTTCAACTGAAAGAGGGGAGAATCTTGGTGAGACAGTAAGTTTCTCCATACTTCCCTGATATGCTTTGGCAAGAGATGTTTAATGATTAGTGTGCTTATTTTGAAATACGTTTACAATCTTTGTTCTAGATGTTGGTTTTTGTGATAGGTTGGTTACAAAGTTCGATTAGAGGGAATTAAAGGAAAAAATACACATCTGCTTTTTTGTACCAGTGGCATTTTACTAAGAAGATTGTTGGGGGATCCAAATTTGAATGGTGTAACTCATGTTTTTGTTGATGAAATTCATGAACGAGGCATGAATGAAGGTGTGCTCTCCACATTTCTTTCATCTTTTGCACAATCTATTTGTTGTAATATTGCATTTATTTGACTTGTGCAGATTTTTTGTTGATTGTGTTAAAGGACCTTCTTCCACGTCGTCGTGATTTGAGGTTGATTTTGATGAGTGCAACTCTGAATGCTGAATTATTTTCAAGTTATTTTGGTGGGGCTCCAACAATCCATATTCCAGTAAGCTTTGTTGTGTTAATCTTTGGTTTTAAAATGCCCATCATTCTCATCGTCTTTTTGAAAAACTGCAAAATACTCACACTGCTGAAACTTTCTTGGTCTCCTTTACTCTGATTGTGATTCGTTCTGAACTATGATTTAAGAGATCTGTTGTTGGCAAAAAAGGAAACAAAAAAATCAGTCTTATATTGCATACTCAACTTTCAGCACCATAAAGATTAGATAGATTATATATGATTGCATTGTCCATAGGATTGATTTTATTAATATTACAGAAGCGTTGGAAATATAAGCAAAACGTATTGAAACTAAAATTTTGTTTTATCCCTATGAAGCAAAAAAATATCATGGATATTCATGGTATTTTCATTTCATTTTTGTGGAAAAACTTAAGAAATATGTAAGAAAGTCTATGTATAGTAATTTATGCAATTTGTGAATTGAAAATAAGTGAACTTTTAGGATTGTTACTTAAAAACTATCCTTTTCTAAATGTAAATAGGCATCCTTTTTTGGAGTATGATACCAATTAATTTCTACTTCGTAAGTTCACCAGTTGTGGGCAAATACTTCTTCTAAACATGCTTCTGTTGACATTTTTAAAAATTGCTAGCTTGACTTTGTGTGTTTTTAAAATCATATTCTGCTTAGGGCTTCACCTACCCTGTTAGGGCACACTTTCTTGAAGATGTTCTTGAGAAGACTGGATACAAGCTGACTTCTTTCAACCAAATTGATGACTATGGCCAAGAGAAATTGTGGAAGACACAGAGGCAGCTAATGCCATGGAAAAGGAAAAATCAGATTACATCTCTTGTTGAGGTACTAGTACTGTTTGCAAGAATCTTATGCAAATGCAGTTCTTAAGTGTTGCTACATTTTGTATGCAGGATGCTCTTAGAAATTCAAATTTTGAGGGCTACAGTTCCAGAGCGCGTGATTCTTTGGCCTCCTGGACACCAGAGTGTATAGGTTTTAATCTTATTGAGGCTGTTCTATGTTATATATGCCGGAAGGAGCAGGCAGGTGCTGTGCTTGTTTTTATGACTGGCTGGGACGATATTAGTTGCTTGAGGGATCAGCTAAGGGCTCATCCTCTTTTAGGAGATCCAAACAGGGTGTTGGTACTTGCATGTCATGGTTCGATGGCTACTTCTGAACAGGTGATTTTTGTGATCATATTTTTGCCTGTTTCTTAATTCGTTTTTTAGTTGTACTTCTTCGATTGTAAATTGTGTACACAATTTTCATCCTGCCTTATCTGAGTAATTGCTTACTTCATTGTCAGGAGTTAAGAATGCAAATGTATTATGCATAGAGAACAAGTTTTTGTATAGATCAATCACATTTAACATGGTATTATAGCAGAGTTCTTGTGTTTGGATTGTGCCGTGCTAGTAATAGATCTCCAATTAAGAGAGCATTAATATTATAAATGTAGTCTTCTAAGTGATCAATAGTCAATCAGTGGAATTCAGCACCAGTCATGTTACCATGTATGAAATTTTTTGATTTTTTTTTCTTGAAAAGGTAGTTGAACATTACCATGATTTAATTTCTCTTTCTGCAATGTCTCTGTGTGTGTATTTTTATAGTGTCTCAGTATTGGGTCATAAGTTGGTTGGACAAACCCTTTTCAAGGAACTCAAACACACACTAATTGGTTGTCCTCGAATATTAATGGAAATGCTTTTTTAATTGGTATGTACTTATATCTAATGTGACCTTGAGGTCACGGATTTGAGTTGCGAAAATAAAGACTATACAATAGATCGAATGTGGTCTGACCTTTTTTCCAGGACCTCACATTGGCGAGAGCTTTGTGCACCTTTTTTTTTACGTACTTATATCTAAAATTAAATAAATATTGAAACCGCATCACATGATATAATACTAAAACTCCTGCACAATTTGAGATTTTAAATCTTCATTGATTGTATAAGAATCTTTCTAGCAAATAAGTTTTTTAGTATCTACTAGTTGAGTCTGCGTTTCAGCTTTCAATTATAATTCTGCCCAATATCATATCAAATGTTAAGCAAGCTGCTGAAGTTATTGTGAATGAAAGAAGACATGCAGGAATATCTTGTTTGGGTTGAAATATCTCAGTGAGTCTCTTAGCAAACATCCATGTTGTTGTTTATCAGGAGATTATTATATTTTTCTACTGGCCTCCTGAAATAAATTAGTTTTCCAATTAAAAAAAAGATCATATACACCATTTGTGTAGATTGACTGAAAAATCAGTTCCATACACGTTTGCAACTCCTTTTCTATTGATTGGTGTTTTTAAATTTATTGGATATCCCATTTGCTCATTTTGATGCTATGCATTTTCTTTCTCTAGTTTCTTATTTTACATTGATATTTGTAGAAACTTATCTTTGAAAAGCCACCACCGAATGTACGGAAGATAGTTCTGGCTACAAACATGGCAGAAGCAAGTATTACAATAAATGACATTGTCTTTGTTGTAGACTGTGGCAAAGCAAAAGAGACTACATATGATGCTTTGAACAATACACCTTGCTTGCTGCCATCCTGGATTTCTAAAGCTTCTGCTCGTCAAGTGAGATATTTTTCCTTCAAAATTTGATATTTTACATCCCTTGTATATGTTTCATTCATTTATTTTTTTGATGGGTTTGATTATGTTCATGATGATTTCCAACCTTATCTTGGACAATTTAAATTATTGATCTATCAGCAATATTTGGGTTTGGAATGGCATGTTCTACTTGGACCTGGATTTCCATGCCTGTCAATTGAGAGATTCCTCCAATTTTATATCTCTTATCTGTGTTCTATTTGATTTTTCCGTTTCCAGTTCCAACCTAACCTTGAATATTAAATTTCTTGCTTGTCAGCAACATATGGGTTTAGTATGATAGCCTTAAATATTCCACTTGAACCGGGGTTAAAAAAAAATGATTGCATAGTATATTCCACTTGGACCTGGGTTAAAAAATCCCCACCCATATCAGTTATCATTTGATTTGTGACACATTTGGTCTGACATTTTCTCTGTTAAAACACTACATAAATTCATTAAAATTTCATAAATGTCTATATATATATATGGTCTGCTTGCTTTAACATGTTCTTTTGATTCATTTTCAGAGAAGAGGTAGGGCTGGGCGTGTGCAGCCAGGGGAGTGCTATCATCTCTATCCTAGATGTGTATATGATGCCTTTGCAGAATATCAACTTCCTGAGCTGCTACGAACTCCATTGAATTCATTATGTTTGCAAATAAAAAGCTTGCATGTTGGTAGCATAGGGGAGTTCTTGTCTGCTGCTTTGCAGCCCCCCGAATCTCTCGCTGTAAGTATTGCAATCACAACTTAACCACTGAAACTAAACAGGTGAAACATGATTCCTAGTTAGGATCCTTTGCTTCTTTTTCCCCCTTTTTACCTTTCATTATTCTTCTGAAGCACTTCAATAAATTGGAACGCTCACCTGCAAAATCTGATTCAGTAAAATTGGTGTACTACAAATCATGTTAATCATATTACTTGTGAAGATCACTGAACTATTATTAATGATCTGTACACAGATTTCAAACTTAGAAACTGTGCGTTGTTTGCTTGCCCAACCGATCAACTGTCAGATTTATCGTGTGCCTGTTATCTGGATCATATACATGGCCTCAAGTTCTGTGCACATTGAATATGCATTTTGCTAATAGAGTATTGAATGAACCACCCTCATGACTATCAAATAACCTTGAATGTGTTTTTTTTTTTCAAAAAAAAAAAACAATTAGGATGATTACTTGGCATTCTATGATGATTTTTTTATTTTTAAAAAAATATGTAATTTTAATGAAGACATGCAATTTTCGCTTTGCCAAATCAAGAAGGCTTCTACTCCTGCAAAACCTTTTGGTTGACATATAACTTTTACTGAGAAAATCTGTACTCTGTACCAATAATGAAGGCCTATGCAATGTTTTTTCCCCATTTTTTCCCTCTTTTTCAGAAGGTTTGAGCAATGTTTGCACTACCTAGTGTGATGCCTCAAACTGAGTTTTTTTGCAATGAAGGCGTATGTGATAATTTGTAATCCTGCTAATGTTTTTTTTGCTTTCCAGTATTAGACTATGGTTCTTTCTAGTTCAGTACACAAATGGGTTGAAATTTTTTATTAATACAGGTACAAAATGCTATTGAATTCCTTAAGAAGATTGGAGGTCTAGATGAGCAGGAGAATCTTACAAATCTTGGTACGAAGTAAATGGTGTCATTTTGAGATTTTTTGGATTTCTTATCTCTTGAAGTTTGGTTTTGCCATTTTGTAACATGTAGGTCATTATTTATCAATGCTTCCAGTTGATCCAAAGCTAGGAAAGATGCTTATTATGGGTGCCATTTTTCGGTGTGCAGACCCAGTTCTTACAGTAGTAGCTGGTCTAAGTGTTAGAGACCCTTTTTTATTACCACAGGACAAGAAGGACGTAAGTTTACTTCCCTAATGGGGAGACCAAGCATTATGATTGCCTAGTCTCATGAGTTATATTTTAACTAGTTCTCTCTCTCTCTCTCTCTCTCTCTTTTTAATTTAACTAATCCGTAAAGTTTTTTTTTTTTTTGTCAAACCTTGTCATTTCTTGATTGTTCTTTAACCATATAGATTGGTTTTATTTTTCTAACTTTTAGAATTGTTATCTCCCCTTATGCACAATGGGAAGCTATTTAGTTTTCTTCTCAAAACTCTTTTTTAGTACACATGGAAGATGTATTTTGAATACTTGCAGCATTGCATGAGTAATGGCCATTTAGCATCTTTTCTTCAGTTGGCAGGAACTGCAAAATCACGATTCTCAGCAAAGGATTACAGTGATCATATGGCTCTCATCCGTGCATATGAGGGATGGAAAGATGCAGAGAGAGAAGGATCATCATATGAGTACTGTTGGAGGAACTTTCTTTCAGCACAAACTCTTCAAGCAATTAATTCTCTTAGGAAGCAATTTAGCTTTATTTTAAAAGACGCCGGTTTAGTAGATGCAGACTTCAGCGTTAATAACAGCTTGAGTCATAATCAGTCACTGGTTCGAGCTATTATTTGCTCCGGGCTCTTTCCTGGGATAGCGTCAGTTGTGGTAAAAAGATGGTTACTTCTTTAATCTATATTTGTTCATCTTTTTCCTATTTAATTTTTATATCCTTTGTTCTTTGTTCCTATGCTTGTGCAGCACAGAGAGAAGTCCATGTCTTTCAAAACGATGGATGATGGCCAGGTTTTACTTTATGCTGTAAGTACAGAGCATTAATTATAAACCAGTTTGGCTTTTCACGTATTCTAGTAACTTACGCTGATTCAGATATAAACTAAAAAGCACTGCCAATGTTTATTATTGTTGACTATAAATAAGTGGATGTTTTTAGGATGAAGCTTGTTCTATTGACCTTCGACATCTTTTTTTTTATTTTAGCATGTGCTTTCTAATGGAAACTGAAACTGTTACACAGAACTCTGTGAATGCAAATTACCAGACAATCCCATATCCCTGGTTGGTCTTTGGTGAGAAGGTGAAAGTCAACACTGTATTTATTCGTGATTCAACAGGTGTATCTGACTCAATACTGATCTTATTTGGTGGCTCTCTTGTGAGAGGAGAAGTGGTATTACTCTTCACTGAATGTTTTTTCTTTTTTACTGTGACCGGGTTTTCTTTTGGCTGATTCGAACTTTATGACTAGTCGGGGCACTTGAAGATGTTGGATGGCTACATTGATTTTTTTATGGATCGAAGTTTAGTTGACTGCTACTGTAGTCTCAAAATGGAACTTGATAAGCTTATCCTTAGAAAGGTAAAATAATTCAAATTTAAATCACTGTTAATTCCATTATATCTTCTGATGGATGCCTAAAATCTATGATTCAATTCATCAGCTTGAAGATCCAAAAGTGGATATACACAAAGAAGGCAAGTACTTAATGCTTGCTGTTCAGGAGCTTGTTTCAGGAGACCTGTGTGAAGGAAGATTTGTATTTGGAAGAGAAACGAGAAGGGCCAGGTTTAGCAGCAATGAGAGTGACAAGCATGATTTCGTGAAGAACGGCACCAACCCAAAGAGCTTGCTGCAGACGTTACTGATGAGGGCTGGCCACACGGCTCCAAGGTACAAGACGAAGCATCTGAAGACCAACGAATTTCGGGCGATAGTGGAATTTAAGGGGATGCAATTTGTTGGAAAGCCAAAGAAGAGCAAGCAGTTTGCAGAAAGGGATGCTGCCATAGAAGCTCTGGCATGGCTGACTCACACTTCTGATAAGAAACACCAGGATGAAGGTGATGAAGATTCCCAGATCGATCTAACAGACAATATGCTGAAGCATTTAAGCAAACCAAGGCGAAAGTCGAGGCGCCGCTAAGGCTCATCAATCATGATTGACTGTGTAATACTCGATAACCAAGGCAATGCAGAAGGTAAATTTTTCCAGGTTCTATCGCCATGGCCTAATCATCATTTGTTTAGGTCAGTTGGCTTAATCAATCCCAACCTGGGTACCCTTTGAGCAGGACGTTTGGATGGTTCCTTCGACATTCAGCAGGGGACAGGGGATGGGATTTATCTTGTATTTAGTAGTTCAAATAAGAATATATATATATATATACACGTGTATTTATTTATTTATTTGTTTTTCCGTTATAGTGTAAGAGCATCTACAATGGGGTGTTAATGGGAGGAATTATAACACTTTTTGGTTTTAATCCTACTGTGAAGGGGTGTTATTCACTTAAAGGCGTTCAAAGTTTTGAACTGTTCAAGCGAACATGGGATGGGCCACCTAAGCTGGCTTACCTCATGTGTGTATTTTTTTTAAATTATATTTATTTAAAAAGTTATAAATTTTAAAATTAAAAATTAAATA
>JBAMHZ010000001.1:218356-233384 GCA_037177395.1 Alpinia galanga | reverse complement strand
TGTGGGTGCTAATAACTCCCTCTATTTCACCCAAAGAAATGCCTTGCCAGTAGAAGGGGGCAAGGCGAACCATCAAGACACTGACCCTTACCATCCTCAAGACTGAGGAAAGCTCTCAGTAGCTTTTGACCCTCGATTCCCAGCCTGTGGGACCGACTTCAATTTCATTCACTCGAACCTCAAGTCAGGCCACCCTAACTAGTTGAAGTTCCCATGCCAAAGTGGATAAATGGCAAGAGGAGACCCTTGATAGGAAGGCTCTATAGCACCAGAACCTCTGGACTGCATTGCCATGTTGGATGAATGGCGGAAATGAAGAACATGTTCTGCCCTTACTAGACGAAAGGAACACAAGGGCTGGAAGCCACACCGCAAGGCCCAAAAAAAAAAAGGGTCGATCGAGAAGGAAAGGAGCCGATCTGCTAGCTTTTCATTTCCCATGTATAGATGAAGGCATGGGGAATGCAAAAATGAGAAAGGAAGAGGGAAAATAAGGAAGGGGAAGGTACACATGGTTAGGAATGATCCACGAACAACCTTCTAAGACCCACATGAATTGTTTGGGTTAGCAGAAAGATCTCTAGTAAGTCAAGCTGATATTTATAACACGTTATAAACTAAGTGACAAATCTATGACAGTAATTACAAAGTATTAAAAAGTTTATAAGATAATAATATGCAAGAAATTAATAGGACTAAGATCCCAGAAGGACAGTTTCTGATTCAAGACCAAATTATAGGGTAATGTTAGTTGGGCGAGAAACAAAAATAGCTTTCAGTTTCATCAGTTGGGAGCATCCGTGGGCATAGTAAAAACCTCAAAAACTCTTTCAGCTTCACTTACTTGATCTTGCAATGCCATCGCTATGGCCAGTATGACCTACTCATATAAAAATACTTCCGTCAACTGGTCGGCAACTCAGTGTGGCATCGCCCCAGATCCTCCGTCTTCTGCAAAGTCACTTTTAATTGAATCTCTAGATCCAAGAGTTGACTCAGCATGGACGTGGGAGGGGTAGGAGATCTTATCGAAGAGTTACCCTATGATCCTCAAACTCCATCCGATAAGAGAACTACCCAAATTTCAATAAATAACCTCAACTAAAAAAACGTTCAAAGATACCTGAGGGGCAGTCCCTGGGAGGATCGGCGACGAAGGAAGTTTAGGCAATCCTCCTAGAAATTCATTAGAGGAAATCTCTAAAGGGGAAGATGTCTGATTCTCATGGAGAAATGACGCCAGGCATGAGGAGCGGTGTTGAGGCATAGGAGAAGGAGTAGATGTTGCCACCACTAATAGAGGAAAGCCCAGGGGTCGAGAAGGCCCCTCAAGGGAGGACGAAGAATCTGTTGCAACCAATGCCAAAATGGTGGCACCTTTAGGAGAAAGAGGAGGCGTGGTATAGGGAAATTCACCCTAGGACGCCATGTGGGGTTTCCCAAAATGAAACTAGAAAGAGTTAAAAGATGAAAAGACAGAGCACTGCCATGAGAGATATGTGTAGTAGTAGGGAAATTTAAAAAAAGAGAGAGAGAGAAAAAAAAAGGGAGGGAAAGAGTTATGGAAATCGGAGTCGTCATAGTCTCCACCTTCACACATCATCCTCCTAAGGAGCTCGTTGTGGACGGCTCTTCGGCGAGGGTCAAGGGTGTTGGGATTATTGGGAATACAATCAAAGTCCCGCATTGGTAAGACATGTAAAAGATCATGTGTTTATAAGATGAAAAGATATCTCCATTGGTATGAGGCCTTTTGAGTAAAGCCCAAAAATAAAACCATGAAGGCTTAGGCTCAAAGTGGGCAATATCATACTATTGTGGAGATATGTAAATCTTATATGCACTAACAATTGGTATCAGAGTTATGGTCCATGTCAAGCCATGCACCTCGAATGAAGGAAGTGAAGCTCCTATGTCTAGATCAAGAGAACCATACACTAGGCAGGAAGACCAGCTGGGTTAGGAGGACCAGATAGTTGGCAGGAAGACTTGGTGGGTTAAGGATCATACATCAAGCAAAGGAAGTCCTTTGAGGAAGGATAGACTTGAGGGAGAGTCAGTCCCACATCGGTAAGACATGGAAAAGATCATGTGCTTATAAGATGAAAAAATATTTCCATTGGCATGAGACCTTTTGGGTAAAGCTCAAAAATAAAACCATGAGGACTTAGACCCAAAGTGGACAATATCATATCATTGTGGAGATATATGAATCTTATATGCACTGACAAAAACATCCTAAGTTACTATCCAAACTCGCTGAGCTCCGAGTCAGAAATCTCGTCTATCAATTTTTGCAGGTCTAGGAAGTCGGTAGACACTTCTTCAGGTGGATAGACAGCCTCATGGAAATACCTAACCGCCCTATTATAGCTGATACTTAGGAGATCGATGGTGCGTTCTCCTAATATATCGGTAAATTCTTTAAAGACTAGAAAGTCTTCTTTCGGCTTTCCCAGCGACCCTCCTCGCCCGCCTTATAAGAGGCTAACTCAGCCTTGGCCACCTTAGCCTTAGCGGCTAATCCTCTCTGCGCACCGCCTCCTTCGCTGCTTGGGCTTGACGAGTCTGCTCGAGCTCTCGTACCTTGGCCCTCAAGTCATCTGCCTCCACGGCTTTGGCCCACATCTTGTTCATCTCCAGAGATGGCCCTATAGCTCGACGTTCTCAACCTCAAAACAGAGAGCCTTGGACTTGTAAATGGCCAGTTCAGCCTGGGTTATCTCCATGTCCCTCTCTCGCTCCTAAAGCTCGACTTCTTTACCCTGTAACTCAGTGGAGGTCTGGCTAACTTGGACTCGCATCTCGTGGAAGACTTTCAACAAATGTGGAAGGTAAGACATCAACTCGAGGTGGTGAGCCCAAAACTGCAGATGAGATAAGTCAAAGAAATGTGAGTTTAAAATACTGAGAGACAATGTTTACCTTAGTAATGTGGGCGTTCATGGCCTCCCGAGGCTCGATATGTCTTTTTCTCTAACCGTTGCTCCAGCCTCCTAATGTATTTGCTTCAAATATCCTTGAGGTTGGGAGGGAAGATGAGCCAGAGCTAAACTCCCGAGGCATAAAGGGGGATGCCTCAGGAGAAAGGGCAAGGCCCTCAGGGGTTGGGGTGCCATGAAAAGTGGTCTCGATAGGGGTGGAAAAAGCTAGGGTTGAGCTAGAACACCTCGGAGCTGGACTTAATCCTGAAGGAGGCTCGCATTCTCAATTCTGGCATCTCCAAGAAGAGTCTTCCTCGTCTGGGGCATCCATGGTGCGCCCTCGCTTTTAGGGGCACTCCATATTCGCTGAATCACCAGAGCTGATTGCTTCAACCACCATGGAGGGTCGAGGCTCCGGTTGTGGGTCTAAGCCCGCTTCACTCGGAGAGGTCTCAACTGGTGCCTCAGGCAAGGGTATCATTTGAGCCCTTTTCCATTTCATCCATTTGTTGATGAAAGCCCTCAACATGACTTCGGTTGCAAGGAAGGAAATAAGATAAAGTTATAAGTGAGTATAAATAAAAATAAAAATGGTCAGATCCCTTTACCTAAAGAGCCACATAGTTCGGCCTCTATCGGACTTATACCAAAGTAGTAAAGAACCCCCTCCTCCAAGAGTACGTTAACATCGAAACTTAAACCCAAGAGTACCTCAGTCATCTCTCGGAAAGTTGCTGACTTCTTGAAGTGTCTTAGACTCGAATTAGGAGACATCTCCATTTGCCAATCAGTCGGCCAAGAAAAAGGGAGGACTGGTTTGACAAAAAGGTAATGTGTCTTCCAATATTTGTGAGGTGATGAAGTTAGCCAAAAATTTACACTCTCGTCTCACGGTAAAGAAGAAGACCCTTGCCTCTTTCCTTTTAGGGATGAAAAAATAGTAAAATGTCTCGACGCTCAAAGGGAGTTGGTAGAATAGAAAAATAACGATGAAGCCACAAATTAGGCTAAAAGAGTTTGGAGACATTTGTTATATCGGGACGCCGAAGTAAAGCCGAGAGTTCTCCAAAAAAAGGGTGAAGAGGAAAACGGAGTTCGGCTGGGCATTGGTCCTGAAAGGAGGTAGTAAAGCCTTCGAGCGGCTTGTGAAGTCGTTGATCGGGCTTGGATATTCTAAGCCTATATGACCGGGGAATGTGGAAAGCTTTCCTAAGTTTAACATGATCCTCTGGATCAAGGACCGTCGAGGTGTGAAGGTACCATAGAGTAGAGTCAGCCATAGGTAAAGAAAAGAAAGAAGAAAGGGAAGGGAGGAGAATCAAAGTCATCAGAGAAGAAGGAGGTAGGTGAGAAGAAGCGCTGCAATAGAAAAATGATGATACCTTTGAGTTGATAAAAGATTTTATAATGAGAGGCGTGAAGAACAGCGATCAAATCAATGGTAGTTTGGGCCGGATTACCATCCGGGTCGTTGAATTGGATAAGGCCAACCGTCGAATCTTGAAGGATGTCTTAGACTCTGAACCGCCAATGGTGGTTCGACTCTCGACCGTATGATCCGAGATCTAGGAGAGCGCATTCCTCCCAATGGGAAAGGGGCCGAGAAACCAAGTGCCTTAGACCGTGTAAAAAATTTGTCCAAATCTAGACATTGATTAGATGTATCATGCTGAACATTAATGTTTTAGGAGCACATGTACAGTCTCACGGGAAGACAACATGAGCTCCATACCATGGAGCAAACTTGGAAGTTTAGTCAGTCATGTCAAACATGTCCTTCGACTAGACCGGAAGGGGATGCTTATAATGCAAGGGAAATATCTCTCGCCACGTGACAATCTAGTCAACAATCCAACTAAAGAGCGACGCAAAGCAACACTCGGTTAAAGAGAATGCAAGTGGACTTAAGCCCATTGGATATCTCAGCAAACATATTTATCTCTCCGCAGACGTCCATTGTAGTACCTCGGCAGGTCTATATCTCGGCAGACATATACTTTGACAGACCTATATCTCGGTAGACATATACTTTGGTAGGCCTATATCTCAGCAGACATATACTTCGGCATGCCCTCGACAAACATATACCTCGGCAGATATATACCTTGGTAGGCTCATGTCTCGGCAGACATGCTCGTCTCCATACCTCGGCATGTAAGTCATGTTTTATGTCTCGACAGATATGTCTATCTCTATATTTTGGCAGAGATATTCGCTCCAGCCTTGGGGGTTTTGAATGGTCAACCTCATCCTATACTTTGAAGAGATATCTTGAATTAACAATAATATCTCATCAACCCCCCCCCCCCCTTCAAATGCATATCTTGGCGAAGAAGGTTTTTCCGTATATACTTCTGTACACTCTTTGACAATGAGGTAGGTGTTGCCTCGCCTACTTTATTAATGGGGTCCTGTCTCCCATCAACCATCTTATTACGCATTTATAAAATTATGTCTCCCCTCAAACCACGTGGACAACATTAATGAGGATACGACCATCATTGCTACTTTCTAAATTAATCATGCATTGGCCTTGGAATTCTCAACGCACATGTATCCTATATATGTAGGTGAACAAAGAGGACCATGGAGGGGGACACTTTCTCCATCTTCTCTTTTTTCTTCTTCTTCTTTAATTTCTCATTGCATCTATTTTTTCCTTTCCGTTTCTTGACTTGAGCGTCGGAGTAGTAATGCTGGGACGCCCTCGGAGTTTTCCCGTCGTTCTTCGATAATCTTCTTTCCAAGTACCTAACAACTGGCGGCCTCAACGATCTCAGTTCGACCATCTCTGATGATTTCTTCCAATTTGATTTAGATGACGTTGACATTGATTCTCTGCTGGATCATCACTTTGCCACATCACTCTCCTCTTACCGAGTCATTGTCGTCATCTGACTTATCTTTCACATCTCAATCTCAGACAACAACATCAATCGACCACAGGAGAAGCGTACAAGCGAAACCTAAATCATCTTGAATGCCTATAATTGACTTAAATCGGCAATCATATTATTATTATATATATGATCTAAAATTTATGTATTCAGATTATGAAAGTAACTCCTTGCAAAATAGAATAAAATTGCATATAATAAATTCTTTCTCAAAACTCAGAGAAACTCACTTGGAAACTGAACAAACGTACAATGACTCCATGCAGGGTAAGGTTCAAATGGAAGACGGATAAAGAAAATTGAATAGATTTTTGTTGGAGTAAAACCTTTAATTTCTCAGTTTTTTTAAGGTGAAACTTCGAAAGTTGTTGGATGTCTTCCTATTGCATAATGATGTGGAAAATGTCCCCTCATATCATGTGATAAAATTTGATCAACAGCTAAGCTGAAGTAGAATGTTAGAGTGAGAGTTCAGTCAAAAAAAGCAAGAGTAGATCTAAGTCTGCATGTTCTACACCTTGGCAGGTAGCAATACCTCGGCGGCAGTCTCATCTCGGCAGATAGCGACACCTCGGCAACATACTCACCTCGACAGCAAACCTACCTCGGCAGGAGAAATACCTCAGCCACAACCTTATCGCTACAATCCCCTCCCCCTCAAGCTAAGGAGCAAGGTGAAGTTCTTGCTTGAATTGTAACTGGAGGTCACCCCCTAACAGGATGTGTCATGTTACATGTCACCCCTGGTGGTAACCTCTTCACAATCAACATCGGTGTGTATTTATATGTGACAGTGTACCTCTCCGTACAAGAAATGTGGTAAGCTTTCTCATACCAATGTCCTCTTGACACTTACCTCCTCCTCTTCTCTCTGTAGGTATATATATAAGACAGAAGGTGACGATAAGAAAGGTGAGGAAAAATTCTTCGTTACTATTGCCCTCCCCTAAAAAAGATCAACCTAAGCTTCAGAGAAAATTCCACTAGGATCTCTCCGATGCCCCCACCTAATATTAACCTCACAGGATCGCTGAAAGAAAAATAGGCCTATCTTTCCTCGAGACTTTCCCAAAGTTTCTACGTGCCAAGGTCCATCTTCGTCCAGTGATCCCATTTTTAAATCTCAGCCTGAAGAAACATATAATAATAAACCTTTTTTTTTATCTTTGTTTTTATGAGTCCAAAGCGCAAAGGTGAAGATGGTGCTTCACTTTATGGTGAAGCGTCCTTCTCAGAAGAAGTAGGTATTGAAAAATTAACACAACAGTTCGAGCATCGCCAAGAGATTGTACACAATTTCGTCTCTGTCACGACTCGGAAACAAGCGGCCAAGAGAAAAGACTGAAGACTTTTATGCATAGTTTCCGGGAACGTGTTAAATTTATTATGAATTTATCAAAAATTTAAAGTTCATTTTAGATTTTATTATAACATCAAAAATTTGACTTTAATTAGCAAGATAATGAGTAAACCGGCATGAACTCTTGATTTTTTTTTGGCCAAGTATTTTTAATTTTTAATTTTAATACATCTGAAACGATATTAGTTAACATGTCACATAGTATCTTTTATTTTCAAAAATTAATTGATTTACACTTTTAAAAATAATATCGTGTTAAATCCATGTCTGTTAGATTCTTTAAAAATATTGTTTTTTTTTACTTGAGTAATTGAATAAATTATATATTAATATCTTACTTGATGATAAATTTTTATTAATATCTCGAATTTAAAATATATGTATAAAATTTTAAAATAAAAATATACTAGATTTAATTATGTAAAGGTTGTTAATTAATTATTTAAAAAAAGGTCGGTAAATATTTATTTATTGCCAAATTGTAGAATCGGCGTGCCTCGGTATCCCTAGCCAGATTTCTTTTGCCTTTTCCTCCGCCGCCAACTTCGCTCCTCCTCAAGTCTCTCGCTTCTCTCCTTCTTCTTCCCTCGCACTTCGCAGATCGCTCTCGCTACCGTCTGCTGCGATGGCTGCCTCCTCCTCTTCCTCTCCCCGCGCTCTCCTCGTCCAGCAACCCCTCCGCCCTTCCTCCCCCCTCCCTTGCAGGCAGACGCTCCTCGTCGTGCCTCTCCGCTGCAAACCTCGCCTTTCCACCATCTGCTGCACTGCCGTCCGATCTCCCCCAGTCTCGCCCTCAGTCGCCACCGGACGGATCTTCAACTTCGCCGCCGGCCCAGCCACTCTCCCGGAGTCCGTCATCCTCAAGGCTCAGGCCGAACTCTACAACTACCATGGCTCCGGCATGAGCATCATGGAGATGAGTCATCGAGGAAAGGAGTTCGACGCCGTCATCAAGAAGGCTGAGTCCGACCTCCGCCTCCTCCTAGGGATCCCCGACGACTATGCCGTCCTATTCCTCCAGGGAGGCGCCACCACCCAGTTCGCCGCTGTGCCTCTCAACCTCTGTGCTCCCGGCGACAGAACGGATTTCGTTGTCACCGGATCGTGGGGTGACAAGGCCTTCAAGGAGGCGCAGAAGTTCTGCAAGTCCAACCTGATCTGGTCCGGCAAATCTGAAAAGTACACTAAGATCCCGGCATTTGATGGCCTCGAACAGAACCCGGACGCGAAATTCTTACACATCTGCGCCAACGAGACGATCCACGGAGTGGAGTTCAAGAATTACCCCAGCCCTAGCAATAATAATGCGGTTTTGGTTGCTGATATGTCGTCCAACTTCTGCTCGAAGCCCGTTGATGTTTCAAAATTTGGCTTGATCTATGCTGGGGCACAGAAGAACGTTGGTCCCTCCGGCGTCACGATCGTGATAGTGCGCAAGGATCTCATTGGCAACGCCCAACCGATCACGCCTGTGATGCTGGACTACAAGATCCATGCTGACAGCGCTTCCCTCTACAATACTCCGCCTTGTTTTGCGATCTATATCTGTGCTCTGGTATTCGAGGACCTATTGGAACAAGGTGGGTTGGCGGGGATTGAGAAGAAGAACCAAAAGAAGGCTGGAACTCTTTATGACACCATTGATGAGAGCAATGGGTATTATGTTTGCCCCGTCGAGAAGTCTGTTAGATCCCTGATGAATGTTCCTTTCACTCTAAAAGAATCTGATCTTGAGAAGAAATTCATCGAGGAGGCTGCAAAGGAAGGCATGGTTCAGCTGAAGGGACATAGATCAGTGGGTGGTGTTCGGGCTTCCATTTACAATGCCATGCCGTTTGCAGGAGTTGAGAAGCTCGTTGCCTTCATGAAAGATTTCCAAGCCAGGCACCCTTGATTTGGTTATTTCCTATTCTCGGTTGCAATTCGAGGCTTTCTTGTTTTGCTTGTGGTCTGTTGTTTTGTGGATCAAATTAGATCCTTTGCTTCATTCTGTCTTTTTATTATGGGCTCACTTCTAGAAATAAGGCCATTTGTTTTTTCTCGGCAGCAGAAAGATCAATTTTCTGTCAGATGTTGATCGTGTCTTCCTTGATCTGATATAATTCTATAACTTTTGATATGAGACTTCTTTCGGGATCCAGAAGATCCTTTTGTCTGCTAAGTAACTATATTCAACATCAGGGTGCAGATGGCATGAGCTTTTAAACGTAAAGATTATTCATCTTTTATTCTTTACGAGACATGTTCAGCTCACTTACTTGTGATTATTTATGTGAGTTTGGTGTAGCATTTATTTATTTGTTTCTGTGTCTTTTGTATAATATACGCAACTTTTCTTTTACTTGAGTTATTGTTGCATTATTTTATTTTATGCTTTCTGCTTCCAGCCGAAAGCGCAGAAAGCATTGCCCTTGGTTGGTTTTCAACTTACACCTACCTTTTGTGAAGATTTTGAATGTGTGTATGTATGGGCCATGTTTTTCTATGGAAAATTGAAGAAGTGCCATGAATGGGTGCCACAAACATTAATGATTTGATCTAATGCAAATCGTTTGTGTAGTTCATAAGTCTATGAAACCTTAGCAAGAAGTTTGTTCCAGAAGATGGGATTTTTATATCAACATTTTCATTGGTTCATGTGTGTTATCTTCCCACGCATAGCAAAGTTTGTGATTTATATCCTTGACTTTTAAATCATACAATATCAGTTCATTAGATTTAATAACTGCCCGTGGAATGCTCTCGACACTGATTCAGTCAGTTTCTTTTCTTTGCATGCTTATTTGATTTCAGTGACTCGTCCCCTGACTCAAGTTATTGAATAGAATATTAAAAAAAGAACACAGCAGAGAATTATGGTTGGGATCTTTGACTAAATTTAGTTTGATTTATCAACGTAGAAACCGTATATTGATTGATTCTTTCGGTCTTACCTTTTACCCAATTTTTTTTTCTTCATTGACACTAAATTTAGTTTACCCTCAACCCTGATAGCCACAACCCACAAGAGCTTCTTCCTTCCTTTCGCTTTCAATCTGACCGCTAGATCTTGCACCAACTAATAAATCAGCATGCACTTCGCATCAATGTGAACGCGGCGCAAAGGATGTGATGTATTTGATCATGTATATTTTTAAGTTTAATTTTGTATCAATTATTTTTCTAATTCAACCACACAAAATAATCTGAACTATAATACTTTTAATTAATTTAATAAAATAATACTAATGTGAGGACATGTGTTCCTAAATTTTAGGAGAGTATTGAAAGATTTAATATTATAAAAGGTACTAAAATAAATTTGGATGATGAAATCAAATTCTCTTTAAATTTTGTTATTATTTTTTTGTTGATCTGTTGAGAGAAGAAAGAAAAAAAAAACCCAGATCGCAGTTACTATGCCAGCCAATAAAAAATTGGTATAAAAAAATATAGAAAAAAAGAAAAATAGACAAAACCTTTAGATATTTCTATCACCGTAATTCACAAGTTTTACTATTGAATAAAATCGCCAAAATGATCGAATATAATATTTTTGAACCCTCAACGGATCTTGTAATTGCTTGGTCTACTATTTGACTTGAATTTTTCAAGCTGCTGTTCTAATTTATTGGATAATAAATAAACAATTTAACAGATTTGTTTCACTAATCGCGAGATTATGCTGAGCTCATTTAACTGCATGCCTCTACTTCCGTTTTACTGGCAAAGCAACCATTTTTTGTTGCTCATTGAAATCGACGCACGAGCTAATCTTGTTGAATAAAGCCGTCTCTCCAATATTTTCCTCCTTTTACTTTTTTTATTTTAAAAAAAAAGTTTCTGGCAATACTTTAAAAATATAGGTGATTTTGTGTGTGTGTGTGTGTGTTTGTGGAAGAAATGGGGTGTAAAAAATCAAACACAAACTCCGTTATTAAGATCTACAAGTTCTGTTTGTATTTCTTGATTCACCTAATCAACTTTACTGGTTCAACAGTCAGCTATGTCAGTGGATGGTTAGTCTGATGGACAATTTAGATGCCAAAGATTTCGAATGCATTCTGAAGATTTGAAGTTTGAACAGCAAGTAGTTAGAAAGTCAATCACTCGATGTAAATGAATTATTCTTCCAGCCAATTCATTTACTTTTCTTTCTTTTACTATCGTGATTGACTATGCTTAGTCTTCCCCTTTGGTGAGTGGTGAGAAGTTCATTCTCACAATGACATTCCGTCCACTCCTTTTGCGAAATGTCATAGTGACTTGAAGCACCTTCGCGTAAAGGAGGAGAACAAAATGCCAAAACTCCAGCTCTACTTCTCCTCTCCAAGAACACTTGTGGTTTCATTTTGCACTGAGACAAGCAACCCAGTCAGAGGGGCAGTCACAATCTCATCTTTCACCTCACCTCAAAATAATTTAGAGGAAGATAGACCAAGTCTTTACTCGGGCAATCCATAGCGTGTATATGGTTTACTGATCGCTTCAATTCTTCATATATATCTTGTTCCCTTCTCTTTGAAGAAACCCAAGCTCATATATTCGAATTCTTGCAATAACATGCAATCTTGGTGAATAGTTCTGCTGGTATTCATGGGAAATTGCGGGTTAAAAGCAAACCACTCCATCAGAAGAGTCTCTTCCTCTTTAAAGCTGGGTGAGTGTCTTCGGTTATAATTCTGAATATACTAATCGACTTGCTTGATCCAAAATCAGTTCTTTCTATCAGAATCTCCACAAGTTCAAAGTCCAAGAGAGGAAAAAGAGAAGGAGATTAGCAAGTTGCCGTCGAACGCAAAGGAGGTCGAGGACCTGAGGAAGGAAGCTGCAGGGAATCCTCTGGAAACTTTCACTTTCAGTGAAGTCAAGCTTATTACTGAAAATTTCAAGAACATTGTGGGAGTTGGAGGATTTGGGTACGTGTACGGAGGTTGCATCACTGAGAACCTCAAGAAGGGTCTTCAACCTCTACGAGTGGCTGTCAAGGTTCATGTTGCTGACAACAGTTTGCAGGGTCACAGAGAGTGGCTGGTAAATTTATAGGAATTCTTCTTATTTATTTTCAGCTTGATTTCCTGCGATAGTTTGAGTTGTTTCGATCGATGTTAGTCGGCTCTAAGGCTGGTTTTTGATGTGTTTAGGCTGAGGTTATATTCCTTGGGCAACTTTCGCATCCCAATTTGGTAAAATTGATTGGATACTGCTGCGAAGACGAGCACCGAGTTCTAGTATATGAATTCATGGACAGGGGAAATGTGGAATCTCTTCTCTTCTCAAGTAATTTTTTCCTTTTCGAAAATTTTCAACTTCTCTATCTTTTAGTAGTCACGCTTCTACTTGGTGCAGGAATCATCATCCTCCACAAATATCAACTTCCTTATCCACAATTTTCTTCCTATTTCAATTGGTTTATCTTGCTGATAATATAATTGCTATTTGTTCTTATCCAATTTGATAATTCTGAGTGATGCCTGTTCAGTTTTTACAGTGTTCATTTATTGTCATCTAATCTGACTCAAGAAACGACTGTTGGTTTAGGAAGGAAAACAAACAAACAAACAAACAAACAAAATACTACAACACAATCTGTTTTTCTTTTTCATTTCGATCCTCAATCATATTTTCCTTCTATGTATCCATTGTTTTTCCGTTGAAATAGATGGAACAGAAAATATTTACATGAGCAATAATTTTCTATCTTTTGATATTGAAAAGAAAGTTCACCAGCTAACTAAGTATCATAGTTCTCAATCATAGCTGAAATTACTTTCAACCAGCTGAAAAGGGTATCTAATAGGAAATTCACAATAATATCATAATTCTCAATCATTTGATCTCATAGGATATTTTAATAGTATAATAATTGGCTTTACTTTTGTCAACAGAACTCAATGCGATCTTTCATATTAATTTTGCATTTTAAATATGATAAAATTGACAATCCACTTGCGTTGCCACTCCCTCATATATTATTTGTTCTTATAGGAGAAATTATGTACATCTTTGGCTAATTAAAATTAAGTTCCATGTGACAGGAGTGTTTGGCATCCTTCCTTGGGCTATCAGAATGAAGATTGCATTTGATGCTGCAAAAGGGCTTGCTTTCCTCCATGAGGCTGAAAAACCAATCATATACCGAGATTTTAAAACATCAAATATTCTTTTAGACAATGTTAGCCATCTAAAATTCTTTCTTGTCATTGTTACATCGATCTTCTCGATGAAAATTGCAATGCATATGTTATAGATATTAATGATAAACTCTTTTTTTTTCCTCATCATTTCTATGCTTAGGATTACAATGCAAAGCTTTCAGACTTTGGTCTTGCAAAAAATGGTCCAGTGGGGGACATATCTCATGTTTCAACTAGAATAATGGGGACTTATGGCTATGCAGCACCAGAATATTTGAAGACAGGTACATGAAACTCTCTATCACTGTTTATCCTCATCCTTTTGTATTCTGTATCTGATGCTTTATCATGCATGCTAGTGAGTGAATACTATTTTCACTCGCATTGAAAAAATAAAAAAATAAAAACACATTTTGCTCAGGCTCTGATTCTTTGTATTTACAATTGTGTTAGTTTACCAAGTAGAACTGCAGCAGCTGATGATGCTTTCGATCAAACTCTTCACGTTTGTAGGTCATCTGACGACAATGAGCGATGTTTACAGCTTCGGAGTCGTGCTGCTGGAGTTCCTCACAGGGAAGAGGTCGCTGGACAAGTCTCGGCGGGCGGGCGAGCAGGCACTGGTGGATTGGGTGGTGCCATATCTGACCCAGAAAAAGAGAGTGCTTGCCATTGTGGATCCCCGGCTGGGGAAAGCCCCTGAGAATGCTGTTCAGAAGGTGGCAAGGTTAGCCAAGCACTGCCTCGATCGCAACCCCAAGGCAAGGCCTCTGATGAGTGATGTTGTGGCCTCCTTGGAATCTCTTCAGGTCGCTGTTTGATCATCACTGCCAAGTAGTAAATTTGATAGGGAGGAAGGATAGCGACACGCATGTTGATTTTTTGTCTGAAGAACAACATTGCTATTGATGTGGCTGTGATTCCTTGCACTTTTGTAGACTTGTCATCTTCCTCTACAGGGAACTGACAATAGCAATTCAATTAGAATTTGATCTAATAAATAAACAAAAATGAAAAACAATTATATGGTTGGTTGTGATTTGGACAAAGTAATATCTAAATAAATACGAATTGGTTGGACATAGAATAAAAACAGGTAAAGATAAGAATTAAGTCATTATAGTTTTTCTTGAAAACATTTTGCATAAATATAATAATAATTAGTGGCAAACGCACTCTTTTTCTACGCTCGGAGGTCAAAAGTCTTTATTTAATCATGACGCGGACAAGGAAGTCGACGTTCCATTCCGCTCTGTCAGTCCCAAAAGCAATATTATATAATATTTACGTATTTTTAGTTTCGTCAAATTTTACGGCAGAATTGGGACCCATCTTACAGATACATAAATAAACAAGAAGCAGCGCACTGTCTGATTTTCTAAATTGTTAAAATGCATTGCAAAATGGATTTTTTTAAGGCGAATTGAATTAGACCTATGCATTTTCATCATGGTAATTCATTAAAAAAAAACATTATTTGAAGTATATGAACCAACTTTAATTTCTAATATTCTATGTGCGCCTTGTATCTTTAGTCCTTATAGATGATGTAAGGATAAATTCTATTCAGATCGTAACATTAAGGACTCGAATCTTTTTTCCTATAAAAGTCAATATCAAATTAGACAGCAGTTGATATATTGAATAACGATCCTTCGATGTCTAAATTAGAATTTATTTATGAAAAAAATATATATATAAAAAAAGAATACAACAGTAATAACAATAAAA
>JBAMHZ010000001.1:208229-218256 GCA_037177395.1 Alpinia galanga | reverse complement strand
TCTAATCAAGATTAGGTGGATAAACTTTGATTGTTGCTATCTTTTCCATGAGGCTTGCAGGACATCTTCTTTACTGTTTGACTTGATTTTGCTATTTTTATTTTAAAAAATTGTGCTATAACAGAGTTTCTTGGCATCTAAAGTAATTTTGTCAGTCAGGTGTTTGAGGGTTTAATTTGTCATTGTTGATGTAAAAACAATCATTCTGTGTGATGTTGCCATATTCTTCAAGTGGGTTGGTAGAAGAAATTCCATATGACTAATGTGGATAACTGATGCATAATTTTGATAGAGAAATGGACAAAAATGTTAAGTTTTCCAAGCATTTGTAGAGGATGTCTTCAAATATCTATTCAACGTGATTGATTGTAGCTTTCTTTAGTTCACTAGTTATGTATATCTGATCTGATTATGATTATTTATGCACCTGAATCATTCTAAAATTCATCAAAAGTAAACTTCCGACAGTTCCATGTTTCTAGGTTGTTCAAGTATAAATCGACATTTCTGTTGCATGGACATATCAATCCACAAAGAATGAGGTTGGTGACCATTTTTTTTATAAGCTTTGTTAATTTTAATGCTTTAATTATGAAATGTATTCATTAGTTTTTTTCTATCTATCACCATTATCATTGCCATCAAGCCATATTGTCCAACGGTTTGGAGTTGGCTACATGAATCCTATCCTGCATTGAGCGCTATGCAAGATTATATTACTAGTGTCATTCAGATTAACTAAATCATGTTTGGTTACATTGATTAAAATTTTAATTAAATTCATTTTTTCCACATGTATATGTATTAATTGCACCAAATGCTAACAAAAGTGAGTTGTAAAAATTATCATCAAATCCAACCTAAGCTACCATGAGGGAAACATGTCTTTTTTATTTTTATTTTTTATAATCCAAGCATCCGGACTTTGCTCTACTAATCCTATAGGTAGATGGTGTTTCCTTGGTTCACGTATTAGGTAAATCGGAAATACAACTTATACACACTTAGAGACCGACCTCTAAAATATTCGTCCCTAGACAAAAAGTTAGGGTTTATGCAGTAAACCCTAAATCTGTCTTTGAATATAAATAGTATAGTGTTTCCTACATATCTTGATTATAACTATTGAACCTAATCAAACTTGAAAATTGAGATTAACTGTGGTATCTGAAAGCTATTGGTGATTAATTGTAGATAATATTGCTTGTTTGAGCTGAATGAATTTCTCATATAGTCACAATTATTGCACAATATTTGCTGAGCCTTTTGCCTCTCTATCTCTCTGTATCTATTCCAAAATTTGAATTTCTTGAACTTTAGATTCCTTTTTGCTTGTGTCTTACTTCCAAAGAACTGGGCATCCATGTGCTTTGATTTATTCTGTTCTCTTTTACGTTATTTTCCCCCATTGTTTGTTCCTTGTCATATGCATATGCAACAGAAACATCATACAGGCCAGCAAAGTGAAGTTTAATTTTAAGAAACTTGTTTTGACAATCATGATTACCTATGTTTATACTTCATCTTCCTTTGAACTATCAATAGATATGCATATGAATTCAGTTACTGGATTACATCCCTGATACTGGTATATGGCATATGATTCATCAAATGACCAAAACATTTTTTGATTCTTTTTATTCTAGAAAGGGTAGAGTCAGATGGAATCAAGAAAATTTGGATGAAATTGAAGCAAACAAACCAGTGCGAAGGAAAATAATGGAACCAAAGACACCTTTCCATCATATGGTTGACGATGATGGTAGGTGTCACAGGGGTAATTTCTGCCTTAGAAATTTCCTGCGCGGCAACCAAGCCCCACACTTGATTCAGCCTACAAATGCACCACAAAAGTGCAAGAGAATGCACAAACAAAAGCACACCACAAGCAAGAACGCCCAATGTACAGGAGAAAACTCCCAACCTTCTTGTATTCACAAATAAGGATTACAAAGTGGACTCTTGACAGATTGCTCACACCTCTCACACTTAGCCATTGCCCACATTGCCTATTTATAATGCATAGGCAGAAGTTGGCTTGGCAGTTTACAAGAAGTTGCAAGGCAGTTTGCTCAACCACCATGCCACTTGTCACACTTGACAGTCCACATCACTTGCTGCTTTGGCACCATGCCAAAGGTCAGTCTGCACCCTTGTGCTCTGCACATGTCCGGCTCCATGGAATCATGCTTTGGCACCATGCCAAATGCTAGCCTGCGCACCCTGTGCATGGCCCAAGTCCGGCACCATAGACTTAGGCACAAACAGCCTTTTTGCTGCTCCATCCCGCGTGCTGGATTGCATGCGCCCGCCGCATGCCATGGCCCGCCTTCCTTGCAAGCCTTGCTTGGCTAAATGCTAAGACTCCGCACGGCCCATCTTCGCATTTGTTCGCCACAATGCAAGTCGACCTCCTGCTCGACTTGGCTTGGACAGCCCCCCGCGCGCTGCCACAAATGTTGCTGCTTGGCATGCCTTGTGCACATGCCCAATAAACTAGATCAAAGGAGCAGCAGCCCAATCCTTTGGCCCAGCCTTGCCATCAAGTTAACGGGCTAACAGTAGGCAACTATCCTATCATCGAAAGTTAATAGGACAGAAATTTAAATGATGCATCATCAGCATGAGGACCGATGTGATCCGTCAAGTTACATTATCGTATAGTTAACTCAATTGATAAGTACATAAAAATTACTTTTAAACGAGCGGAAGTCAATTCCTAAACAGATTAATAGCTTAGACCGTCTATTAATTTTCTTCGTTACATTTGTCATCTGAATTTTGATTTACTTCTCTCTTCAGCAGGGTCTTCAATAGTACCACATGTTTTTCTTTAAAAAGCAGCGGAGCCAATTGACGCACATCCATCTCAAACCGTCTATCCCATCACAGCCAATACCATCTCATGACGATATCATACACATGGAAGGCCTCCATGTCCCTCCTGCGATCGCCGCGTGTACAGACGTCAACAGCGGGAGCCACCGCCACCAGTAGCTAGCTGGTGGTCAAGAAAGCGAGGGAACTCCGCCCTCGAGGCGCGACAGTGCAATCGGAAAGCGCGACGGGGATGGTGATGCTCGAACCGGCGAAGTCGGTCGCTCTCTTTTGCTCGCTTCCAAGCTTCCTTTCTCGGGTCCGCAGCAGCGCTCGAAGTTCGCGACGATTGGATTTGTTAGGCTCGGCCTAGGATGATGCATGCCGCAGCGATCATCTCTCTCCCTCTCTGCATGCTTTCCAAAAGATGCCTCCATGGCTCCATGTATCTCCAATCTCCAGACGTGTCTGCTTCTGTCGGAGCAAACCTTTTGACGACGATCTCCAGATGCGGCAGATCATCAGCTGTTCGACCGGCCTCTTGGGCTCCATCTCCTTTCGACCTTTGACCTGTACAATTAAGGAGACTCACAGCGAGTAGAACGTAAGAATGATTGGCGGTATGTCAAAAGACGCAGCAGCTATTCGAATTTATTTATTTTCCATCCTTTCAATCTCTTCTTTTTATTTTCGCCTCTGTGCTTTTTCTTTTTCTTTTTCTTTTTCTTTTTTTACTGTGCATATTTCCGACGCAGAGCGTCACGTGAGGGGCAGGGATGATCACGTGGCTAGTGCTATTTTGTGTAGTTGAGTTGTTCTAATATTGCCTGGTCAGACTCGTGATTGGCAGAAGTGCGAGATTACATTTGCATGCGAGGAACTGTTCCGTGAGTCACGTGGCCTCTTTTGACCGCCCAATGACCAATACGATCTGTTGCCTCTGACCGACATCGCCAGGTTTGCTGCGCCTCCGCCGCTTAAGACTGTGACGCCACCGCCGTGTCATCACACATCGCCTTCTTCTGGCGTACCGCCAACCCTGCGCATACGTCGTTGTTCTGGCAGTGCTCGTATCAGAATAAGCAACGCAGAGCAGGCGGCAACGACGCACAACGCCAAGTTTCTTCTCTCTCTTGCCCGCTCTCAAGGCCCGAGGCAGCCATCCACCCGCTCACTGTGAGTGACGAAGAGGAGGCGACGCGAATTGAAGCGCTAACACTGGCGCTGCACCCATCCCTGAGGAGGATCCCTTCTCCATCTGCTGCTGCTGCGCCTCTCCATCCCTCAAAACATGCGTTTCAGTATTCATTGTCATGCATAAGTATAAAAGGTCATCCCATTAATTTGTTTAGCATCCCATTAATACTTCATTGTCCTCGCTCTGCTTGAGGAACGACAGAGGCCGATCCCCAACCTCCCGAGTTAACCACACGCTGTTACCGACATTGTTAATTAATTTATGCCCATGCCCCAAAGCATCATCAATAGGCTGCATTATATAAAACCCTTTTCCTATTAAAAACACGCACCATTAAGTTATGGTCTTCACTTTTTCCATCCCGATGTTAGTCTTCCTCAGATGCGTAGTTCTGCGTGCTCTGTTCCGTTTTTAAAAAATGCTTTGCTCCTTCAATATTCCCCCTCCCCTCTGTTTCAGATTTGTTAGCTCTTTCTTTCTTCATTCCCCAAGCTATGCTGCACCAGTGTGGCCATCAGAGCAGCGCGTACCCCTGCTCTTGTTGGTTTGTCTACGGCGGTGGCGGTGGCGGTGGCGGCGCCTCCTTCTCGTTTCTTTATCCGGTCACTACGACGAAGCAGTTCATGCAAGAAGGCTGTACTGACTCGGATGAGTATTCCGGCTGCTCTTCGCCTTCGTCGGTGGACTGCACCCTTTCGCTGGGCACCCCTTCCACGCGTCAAACAGAGCACAATACGTCGGAATCCTCGGCCAAGATCCAACGGCCATCGTCGTGCACGTGGGATATCCTGTCTCAGTCCAAGAACACCTCCACGAGCTCGAATGCGTCGGCTAATGGCGGAGGAGGATTGGCTCCGGGTGGCCATCATCTCCTCTTCGCTCGGCGGTGCGCCAACTGCGACACCACCTCTACCCCACTGTGGAGAAACGGACCACGTGGACCGAAAGTAATTAGTCATGACGCAAGCTTGCATTTTGCTAATACACCTTATTTATCACAAACCTGTTACTAACATTTGCCTCATTGGTTTGATTTGGTGCAGTCATTGTGCAACGCCTGCGGCATTCGCTTCAAGAAGGAAGAGCGCCGGGCGGCGGCTTCCACGGCGCCACCTTCGTCGTCGCCGGTGGTCGGAGAGTATGGGTACCACCACATGCGGCACCAGTCACCGTGGAGCTGTTACGCTTCGTCCGCCATCAAGAGCAGTTCATCGCTGACCTTGTACGATGACGTAGCTGACAACGGGTAGGCGCCGTACCAGTCGTGGCAATTCGACATCGCGCCTCCGGGGCAGTTCTGGGTTCGAGATCGGCCCAGCCTTTCCCAATACAATTAGCTTGAAATGCGCAAGTATTCCAAGTGTTTGATTAAAAGCACGATAGAACTTAGAAGCAGCAATATTACGACATTTTGCAGCCACCACAGTCGATGATATAAAATTAACTTAGTCTTGTTTTACTGATTTACCAAACATGAAATTTAACATCCTTCATTTGTATATTTTTACCTTTTTCTTGTCACTGGTTCACAATGAAATGAGTTCATGTTGAATCTTACCCTGTTTAGATGGGACGAGATATACTTTCCTTTCTTCACTTCCTTTTCATACGCAGCCCACAAAACATTTAAACCGCTTCACTAGTTAACATTACAGCAATGGGCTAATCTATATTCACCACAAATTTATTTAACAATTATTTTACATTATTAATTTTAATATTAATGTACCAACCGAAAGAATATTCACCAAGGTTATTAATATTCGTAATTAGGAATTACATCCGCTAAGCATCTATTGGTGTACTCGAGAGAAAGGGAGGGGAAGGGAAATGAGAGAGAGAGACGAAGAGGAAGGAAGAAAATAAAAAAGATATATGTAGTCGAATGAGGGAACTGGCAAGGGAAAGAAGATGGACAAATGAAAATGACCATACTTGCAAAGAAGGGTGGATAATACTTGAAATATTGTGTTTATTGAGTTCACCATCTTAGACATTCTCTAAAATTCTCATCTTATGCTAGCTCACTAGTTCCTGATTTATTCCTCTCTTCGATAGAACAACTGAGGGGGCCGTTAATAGAACGGGTTTTTTTTTTTTATGTGCATGTGTGTGTGTGTTCATATAGAAGGGTGCATTTAGGGGATACATATTAATGGTTTTGGTTAAACAACTTAGCTCGAACAAACTAATTTCAGAATCAGCTGGCAAGTGGATTTTGAAATCAGCTTGTGACTGGATTATTTGGAGGTAAATTTGAAATGGAAGGATATAGAGAAAAAGGAGCTAGGGTTACATTTTGTTAGAGTGGCATGTTATGTTTCATTGAATTCTACAAACCAAGGGTTTGTTTTGGTGTATTTCCCAAGGCTTGTTGCATACCTTGTTAACTACATTATGCTCCATCCACACTGATCTGTGGTTTTTACAGGACTATTTGTGAACAATGCAAAATTTGCTCTTCATTCAAACTTTCTTGTTGTTTCCTGTTCAAAAATGTATTAATTAGCTGTGCTTATGATGACATTGATACTTAAGCATAGTACTATTCTTCTTGTGCTCTGGTAGAAGTTGTTTTGTTCTGGAAAATGATTACCAATATTGCAATTCTGTTGTTCCTCAAAATGGTACCATGAAAAATCTTATTTATATGACCTGGTTTGACCGATCTATGATCCCTGGAATTAATCAATAGAGAGTTCTATGGCATGAATTTATGAAATATAGGTGACGAATCTTGCACCTACATAGTGCTTCTTTCTTTCCCATATGACAGTACAATTATCCAAATTTGCCATTTTCTCTTCATTTATTTAATTTTGTATACTTGCTCATAAGTATGATGATCTTATGTTTATTTAGTGAAGCTTATATTCATAAAACACGCTTAGAAAATGTTATCGGACTGTTATACTTTTCATTAAGAATACCACGAAGATGACACAGTGCCACATTATAGTTGAATAATTATTCATGAATCTAAAAGAAGCTTATATTCATAAAACACGCTTAGTGAATCCCATTTATATACTTTTTCTGTTTCCATCATGTATGTGATCCTATAACCATCTTCAATTAGTCTTCTTGAAGAAACAAGTTATTTGTTGCCTTCTTAAAAATAGCTTACAACAGTTATTGAATTATGGTCTTCATATTAGCTCACTGAACTGGGAAACTGCTGTGCTTATGTCAGCGAATAAGTCTGATATTTTTTAGCATTCGTATTGTAGGTGTTTTTTTTTAATATCTCTCACTCTCTTGGCTTAATTATTACCTATTTATTGTTGTGCAAAAGGTTGAAATTCGTCAACCTAAGAGCCTCTACCAATCCATCTCTGAGCCATCGTAAGAAAGGTAAATCACAGTGAGTTTTTGGCCCTTGAAACTAATAACTAACGCATAAAAAGATGATACCCTCGCATTTGCCTACTTATGAATTTCCACTTAGGAGTGATTGACTAAAAATTCATTAACTCAGGCATTCAAATTTGTCAATGTAACTAATAAATAGTTGATTGTGTTATGTTCACTCAAGGACACAATTTGGACCATATGAAGGTTGCTGTAGGGATGAACATATTATCTTTTGTCAGCATAAGAATCTTGACTCAGTTAGCTGATCCTTTTTCCTGGGTTTTTTTTTTCCAATTGTGTGGTATTTTTCTTTGGTACTCAAAATGACTACATCAGCGTGTTAAGAGGAATTGTGTGAAATGATACACTCGGTTGCCGACTAGATGACCTTCAGCTCAACTATCTGCCCTCGCCAGGTACTCGTTGCCAATACTTGCGCTACGCTTCTAGTATTTACTATGTCTAAATTGTCTTGTTTGTATAAATTACAAAAAATTTAAGAATTACTTGGATTTTATGTATCGTTAACTCGTTTTTTTCTTTCTCTTAAGCACCTTCGATCTCTCTCTCTTTGTGACATTTTGTTTTCACAATATTGTTAGTGACTAGTAATGGCATGCAATGTGTTCCTGATAATCAGATAATACTGGTAGAATTAGTTCTTACTTTGCAGACTTCTTGCAGGTTTGAGACTTCTTTCTCCAAGCGTAATGCAGTTGCATCTTTATAGAGTTGCTAGGAAAATTTAGTTTAGCAGAAATAAGAATGCCAATGTTGCTGTACAAGTTCACTAATGAAAACAAAATAAGAACTTGTCATCTGAAAGCAATCAACTGTAACTCTAATTGATGTTAGAACGCGCGGCAAAATAGTATACAGACAGGAACTTTGAATTGGGTGAATTTGGAGGAATGACAGGGAGAGGGAAACAGACAAAAACTCTTTCTAGCTGTGTAACTTCGAGTTGGAGTTTAATGCATACACACAGCCAATGCCAAATATTTGAATATACTACGCGATTTGAGACATCACATTGGTGTGACAAAAAGCTAGTGTCATGAGATCATCAAAAAATAAAGGACTTTGGGACCATCCGAAACAGACCCTGTCTCAGTTACTGAAGCAAAACAATTTTCTTTAGTTAATGTTTTTTTGTTTAAGAAAAAAAAAGGTTTCATATGGTTAAAAAGGATATAAGTTACTGTATGAAGAATATCATGCAGCACTATCTTCCTCGAGTTCAAGCGTACTCATACTGACATGTTGCAGCAAGTTTTTACATGTCTCCCTGTCTTTAGGTTTGGATTAATTATTGTTTGTGAAATATATATGTATTTAATTTTCTTTTTGGAGGGGAGTTGTCTTTCTGCGATCACAATGAATCCGTGAGGTGTGAATTGGCTGTCATGCATATTTATATCAAGGAACTGCTGTCTTTGGATGAACTGTCAATTCTGAATGATTTAGTGCTTCTGTCAACTGCTAATTGTTAGTTGCGGGGATCATCAAGGAGATGAGCTCTTGTTTGATCGACTGACACTGATTGTTTTGGATATCTCAACGTGCAAAACCGACTCGGATGGTACTTAAATTATTGTTTTTTGGTTTCTGCAATAATGATATACACGAAGTACTGTACGATAAGATACCACTGAATCCATTAAATCAGTACTGTAGGTTTATAGTTTGAAGTCATTTGTCTGCTGAGTTCGTGAGGAAGATGAATTAGATCGGAAGAAGTTGCATAGAGATTATCATAGACACACAAAAGGGCTCGATCGATCCATATTGATTAAAAAAAAAAACTTTGAAAATTTAACCACTTTGGTTACTGTAAGACAACACTTATAAATCATTAACGTGAGTGACTTGCAATAGTGCTCTGCCACGAAGTGATTGTTAGTTGTTGGCGATGGGCTTTGTAATAAAATAAAATAAAATAAAAGTAAGCGCATAGAATGCGCTGCGAAAGGACTCGCCAAGTTCAAAGGTTTCCATGTACTACTTTGTTTAGACTGCAGAGGCGTGGCGAAGTATTCATTGGACGAGTCAAAATGTCAACTCTCAAGTCTTGTCATCCAGGTTTCAGAACTGTTACGATGACTTTATTAACACCTTTTAAACTGAACAAACTGGTATTTAATAAGGTTGTGATAATTAACATGAATAATTACTAAATTATGATACTGCCGAGTGCCAATGCAAAATATTTTGAACTGTTTTACCAAGTAACGTAATGTTTATGTAAAAAGGAATTAATTAACAAAGGAGATGAACCCAGGCATTTATCTTGTTGCAAAAGGCAAATCTAAGTGCAAAATATTTTACTGAGGATTTTCAGAGTAAATTGAAGAAGGGCGATGCGGTGGTCCGGTCGCAACGACACATGGGCGGCACGAAGTATGAGGAAAGGAAAGAAGGCACCAGCGGCTGGCGGTGTCCACGTGCTTCTCATGCAACAGCACCTTAATGCTGGAGACCTGGCCGCCTAACTTAACCCGACAATTGTTTAATTAATGGCTAAACTTTTAATTAGCGTCTCTCTCTCTCTCTCTCTCTCTCTCTCTTTTGGTTTAACGATTAAAGGACCCTTTTTATCATGAGAAAGGATGGTCCACTGTTTTTTTTCCTACTTTATTGATTTTTTTTATCTTTCTT
>JBAMHZ010000001.1:168657-183163 GCA_037177395.1 Alpinia galanga | reverse complement strand
GAATTGCGGCCGACACCGGCGGTGCTGAGGAGAAACTCACGGCGAGATCGCGTGGAGTGGGTAGTCGTGCACGTGACGTACAGACTAACAGATTCGTATGTGTGTGTATATATATATATATATATATATATATAGTGGAGTTTAAATCATGTCGAATCGTCTATTATTATTATTATTAAAAAAAGCTCATTGAAATATGAAATATGGCTTTCTATTCTCAATCATATCATTATGGAAAAACACTTTAAATAAGAAAATTATTTTTCTCCTAAAAATAAATTTTAAATAAAAATGCGATGATTTCAGTTAAAATCGAGTTAAAATAACTATATAATTATCTCTGAGTTCATTAAATTTCGTTTGTTTACCTATTCATTTAGCTTTAAAATTTGATTAAAAAATGGTATAAAATAATTTTGATCAAAACTTATTATTTGATCATTTGAAATATTTATTTAAATTTAAAATTTACTCCAATGAATAATTGGTTGGATGAATGCTATGATTCTTTTAAAATGAGTAAAAAATAAATTTTGATGAATTGAATATAAGACATTCACCTGAAATATTTTTTTTTAACATTTTAAAATATATTTCATTGACATTTAAAAAAAAAGTGGGAATATTTAATCTTATAGTACATACACCTTGTAATAACTTTATAGTTTTAAAAAAAAAATAATTAAGAGGTGCCATCGTCATCACTTTAAATACAAAGAGAGATAAAAGAGTATTAGAGAAATAAAATTAGTAAAAAAAAAATCTAACTCCGATCCTTTAAAAAAAGAATTAATATAAAAATTCATATATAGTAATTATAAGTTGGGACTAAAAAATTAAAAATTTACGACAAGCTTAAGAAACGTCAATCCGCCGCAGCCCCTTCCTCTCCGTAGCCTTGCGCCGCAGCCCTAGGACGCCTCAGCCGCCCCTTCTTCTCCGCAGCCTTGAGCAGCAGCCCTACGACGTCGCAGCTGCCCCTTCCTCTCAGCAGCCTTGCGCGGCAGCCTTAGGACGACTTCCGCATGATCCTCTAGCCACCAAGCATGAAGGTGAAGGTGATATCGCGCTCCACTGAGGAATTCACTCGTGAACGGAGCCAAGATCTACATGTTTTATTTTTTTACCCTTGTCTTATCGATTTGTTTCCCATTTGGGCCAAAACAAGCAGCTATAGGTTTTGTGACGGAGTGTTCGTTCGGTTCCTGTTCACGGTGTCAAAATTTGATTTTTCGCTGTCCCCATGATCTTTGATGGTCTTGATTTGTTCTTTGATGATTGATATTTTTATCGAGACCTGTTTGTTTTGTTTTTCTTTATAATAGTAATCATATAATGTACAATTTTTGGTGATATTGCTGGGAATATCGCACCTTCTGTGTCAATAAGAGCTATATTTTGTAACATAGTTCAAAGATATCTTCTTTTACCCTGAACCATACTCAGATTCTGCTCAAGAGAAATTAGCTGAATATGCTAAAGTTTAGCATTGCATCTCTTTTCTTTTCCACAGAAAGTGTTTAGAAACTACGATCCTAACCTTCGGACCCTAGAAAAGGCAGTTGAATATACAAGGGCTCTAAATGCTGCAAAGTTGGAGAAGGTAAATCGATTTCTTTTTGTCCTCGCTAAAGAAAAAGAGTTGTTTCCATTTCCACACCTGCTACTTTTATCTGATACCATCTATTTGCATGTTTCTAGATATTTGCAAGGCCTTTTATAGGTGCTATGGACGGACATATTGATGCTGTATCTTGCATGACAAAGAACCCAAATCATCTGAAAGGAATATTTTCAGGTTCAATGGATGGAGGTACTTAACACCCACACATGCATAGCATTTTACTGCCTCAACTTCCTTTCGTTCATGAATTGGTATTTCAGTTGAGTAAAGCATTAGTTATGGACTTAGTGTTTTTGTTCTATGACTTTGTTACCAACTTTTTAAGTCTAAGGCGAGAAACCTGACTTCAATTAATTTCTTGTTAGAGGCATATGCTTCGCAATGATAAGTAGATTTATATGGATGAATGATAATTTAGTTGCATTTTCACTCATCGTTCCTCTAGTGATTCTATAAATTATTTAGATATATTAGGCAGCCAACCCATTGCATATCTTACATGCTGTGCATGGTATAAATGATTCACATATATGATTCACTAGCTTAGCCACTAGTTATTACGTGCAGGTATTCTATATATTCATATATGATCACTTCTCTGATTGATTATTTTGTTTCATTTCTCTCAACTTATCCTCATGCATTGTGATTTTTATGGTATTTGCACTTACTGTTTTAGTAGATGTGTAGTTTGTGTTGTGAAATTAAACATTGTAATAAAATATCGCCTGTTTGACAGATATTCGTCTTTGGGATTTAGCAACCAGGTGCTTCCTTAGAAACTCAAATATAGTTTTATTTTACTTATAATGATTTTTTTTTCTTCTTGTAAGCATATCACAACTGAGAATAATGACAGTTTAAGACTACCTTAAATTGTATTGATTTGATTTGTGCTTTCCTCTGATTTTTCATTAGGAAAACAGTTAATCAGTTCCCTGGTCATCAAGGTGCTGTACGAGGCTTGACAACATCTACAGATGGAGACAGACTCTTATCGTGCGGCACTGATTGCGCGTGAGTTGACGATGTTACTTGTCCCTTTCCCGCTTTGTCTTTGTGTACACGAGTGCATTATCTTTATTGAGCATAGATGTCTGCCACTATAACTCAATTTCAGTCCTGTCACAAAATTCGAAATTAGGGGTGAAATATGCAACTATAAATTTGCTTATTCTGTGGTTCTGATCTGTACTTTTGTCAATCCTATTTGCACTCTGACCAGTGTCAGGCTATGGAAAGTTCCTGTTTTGAAGATGATAGACCCTGATGAATCAAATGAAGATTACTCAAAGGTGTTCGAAACATTTTTTAAAAAATCAAATTTTATTTTCTACCTACCTTTTTTGATAAATTATATTATGTTATATTTCAGCCTCTTGCCGTTTATGTTTGGAAGCATGCTTTTTGGTGAGTTTCTTGTCACAGCCTTGTTGAAAATAATTACTAAATTTCATTCTTATTTCTTGCCAGATATTTGCTTATTCTTACCCTTTTCTTGTAGCTGATTGTCAGTTCTTTTGTAAATCTGACTAGTACTTCTTTATATTCTTAGGGCCATTGATCACCAATGGGATGGTAACCTCTTTGCCACTGCTGGTGCTCAAGTTGAAATATGGGATCAAAACAGGTAATTACGATTACCATTGGCTTCTAATATTATTTCTTCTTGATTATGAATGCTTTGGTAAAATTTGAGCTATCATTCAAAAGGTCTGAGCCCATCAACACTTTTGAGTGGGGTAAAGATACAACTGTTTCTGTGAGGTTTAATCCTGGAGAACCTGATCTACTGGCAACATCAGCAAGGTATACAAATTTTTTGTTTTCATTTAACCTATGCAACTAATTCTGATTTTTTTGCTTTTATTTCACACAATTATACATGTTATCTATGCACTAGAACCACAGAAACTTTGTGGTTACGTTAGGTTGAATTTTTAACTTGCCTTTGTGTCTTTGCGTTTGGTCTTAGCATTAGGAACTTTAGAAAATATCTATTTAGCTACTAGGAATTTCCTGTAAACATAGGGCCATTAATGTGGGTAAAAACTCCCATTAACTTACACATTCTATATGTATGACCCCGATAGTAACACTACTTGGCAATTCCTGTAAACATAGGGTCACTAATATGGGTAAAATCTCAAATGAACTTGAACACTCTGTGTGTATGACTTAGTCGAGTTCACAACAGTTGAGCTCAGCCAACTGATTGACGACACATGACAAAAGGGCATTGGAGGGTGTACCCCCTGTAGGCCTATTAAAAGGGAGATCTCTAATCTCTTGAGTGAATTTTTACTTGGTCTTAACTTCTACAACCATTTTAGAGCTTTTGATAGCATGCAAAATAACAACAAACCTTTGGGTTTTTTCCTACTTTCTTTAATGCTGGTATATTCAAGTCACTTCTTGTGCTTTTGTCTTGCTCACCTAATTCATTGTTTTAATGTCTGATCATTTAATGGATATAAATTGATTTGTGTTGAACATCTATTGAAGCTATTTGCTTATGATGCCTTTTCACTTTGGCAGTGACCGCAGCATAGCTATATATGATTTGCGCATGTCATCCCCCGCTAGAAAACTAATTATGCAGGTCCTGCTTCATCTTCTTACCATTATTATTGTCAATTCTTTCTTCACCATTTTCCCATCTAGAAAGCTACATTTCCATTGTATCAAAACCCTTAATTTAGATTCAGACCATCTGCTTCAATCTGTTAATTGATGATATATTTGTTGATTTGTTCACATGTTGTATATGTGATGTCTAATTTTGAAAATTCTAGCACTAATAATTAATCTAGAATTTGAGGTCATCATCCCAGTGGTTTAAAGCAGCTCCATATCTCTATATAGGAGTTTGCTATTGCACTTTCATTGCTAGTTCTAAGCTGTTTCTGTTGTAAATAACATCATAAATATTTGAACACGCTCTAATTTATCATACAATAGGGAAGCTTGACAACTTAAATGACAATTAATAAAACTAGCTTAATTTTTTGTTCGATTTTTGATGAATCTTAACTTCTACTTTCTGTTACAGACCAAGACTAATGCTATATGTTGGAATCCCATGGAGCCAATGAATTTTACAGCTGTAAGCCTTTTAAACTAAAACCATGCCTTTTTGTCTAGCCCTAGTTCTGATTTTTTTCCTGTTCTTTCAATTCTTTTTTAATTTGTTACTTCATTTCTGGGTGCATTTTCTTCCTTTGTCATGATTTTGTTAGATACAAATCTTCCACATGAGAGTGTTTTTGCCGTTAAATAAGAATCTTCCATGGCCATTTTTATATCAAAATGGAGAATTATATTACCTACACATCTGTAGAATCTTAGATGTTGCTTTAGATTAGTACAGCCCGAATTGGCTAATCTAAGTAGATATTGGTGTGAAAATCTCTAATACTCATTACCTTTACAATCCAAATTTGGCTAATATAGGTACCTAATTTTCTTAAATGCCAATTGGTAATTTGTTGTGGTAGGCAAATGAAGACTGCAACTGCTACACTTATGATGGTAGGAAGTTGAGTGAAGCAAAGCTTGTGCATAAAGATCACGTTTCTGCTGTGTGAGTGAGATTATCACATTCTCTTTCCCCTGCCCATATTCTATAAATTTCATAGAATTGCTTTCTCTAATGCTGATGAGTACAGGATGGACATTGACTACTCTCCCACAGGACGTGAGTTTGTTACTGGTTCTTATGATAGAACAGTGAGTTAGATCTATGTGCTTTTTTGTCTTCTCTTGCAATATTTGGCTGATAAAGAGCCATACTGGAATAATATAGTTAGTTGCTAATGGAACTATGATTTCAGGTCAGGATCTTCCCATTCAATGGCGGCCATAGTAGGGAGATCTATCATACTAAGCGGATGCAAAGGTTTTTCTTTCTTTCTACTCATTTTACTGTGTCCATGTGAAAAATGAATTCATAGTCTGCACTAACACATCAATAATTTGGTATTGGCATTGTCATAAGTTTATTTATTTTTTCATTGTTGACTGATTGTTTTGTTTTTTCATAGATGTCTCTTGTTTCCTATTCCATGTCTCTCATCCTTTTCCTTCCAAGATATTTGACATATTGCTGTATCATATAGGGTCTTCTGTGTGAGGTTCAGTTGTGATGCCTCTTATGTTATCTCTGGAAGTGATGATACTAATGTCCGACTCTGGAAAGCAAAAGCTTCAGAACAGATGGGAGTAGTAAGACTCTGAACTTTCAACTGAATCTTTCTTACTTTTATTTTTGATTTTTTTTCATATGTATGGATGCATAACCTTCTAGATTTCTCATACCGTGATATATAATATTAATGGTCAGTATCTCTCATGACCATTGGTTTGTCACTAGTAGTAAGCAGCAATTGGATTTAGCAATGCTAATAGGTATTTCTTGTCTGTATTCATATTTGTCAAATCTACATGTGGATTTATTCCAGACAACTAATTGAAAAGAATAAATTTCGGTCTAGTTGGTTGCCCATTTCTATGATGTTTCGTTTGTATTTTGCGACGACAGCCTTTGCTTTTCCTTTTGTGCTTAATCTCAATTGGTATCTCCCTGCCCAATGCAGCTCCTACCTAGGGAAAAGAGAAAGCTAGAATATCTAGACGCTGTCAAAGAACGTTACCAACATCTCCCGGATGTGAAACGCATTGTCAGGTAGATCTTGTTCCACGTTTATTTGTGAAAACAAATAGTGGGAAATAGCTAAGAGCAGGAACATTTATTATTTAGAATCGCATAAAAGATGCCTGATTCTTTCACATACATGATTAAAAAAACTTCAAAATAGTAGCTAATCCGAAGCGTTTATCCTCTTATCTGTTTGAGTTTGATGCACCTCAATGTGCTTTTTCTTGTTAATTACAATCTTTATTTTGCATTCAGACATAGACACTTGCCCAAACCCGTTTACAAGGCGGCTGCTTTGAGGCGGACAATGATTGAAGCTGAAAATAAGAAAGATCAAAGGAGGAGAGCTCACAGTGCTCCTGGAAGTATACCCGTGCAGCCCTTTAGAAAAAGAAGAATCATCAAAGAGGAGGAATGATTTGTCAAAGAAACAATTGTTTTTCTTTCTCTCTCTCTTTTGTTTTTCTCTAAAGCAGCATGCAGCCAAATGCAAGATTGCTTCTGTAAGAATCACAATCTCAGTACTTTCCATGTCCAAGGTCGACGATCAACAACAGTTCCATTTGATGAGCACACTGAAATTTTCAAGTTTCATGCGCCCCTTAATTGTGCTATGGAAAATGCTAAAGATTTGTATTTTTAAAGCCCAAATATGAGAATGATTCATGTATTCTATGAAAAACTTTGGTCGCTGAGCTAAAAGAAGTATCAGGCTCTTCGTTTTTGTTGAATGTTTTGTGCGCGCGCATATAAAAAGTGCCTTTTAGACAAGCTGGACATTAACTTTCCTCTGTCATATTAATTAGGGAGAAATTTTTACTCCCAGAGAATAAAATTTTGACCGAAATTCCTACATAATTTTTTTTTTACTTTTAAAATAATCAGATAAATGCACAATAAGAGGACATTCAACTCCGTGCCTGCCAAATGACTTAATGATGACAAAAATTTATTATATAGTTATATTTAAGTCAAAATTTAAATATAAAGATGCATTATAAGGGGTTACTGAAATCTAATTGTCCTAAAAAATGATGGATGGTTTGCATATATAATAGATAAGAACCCAATTGAGCCCCGCCGGTGAAGAACTTCTTAACCCTATGGAAAAAGAATATAATATATGGAATCATCGTATTAGTGGTCCCTAAGTTACCCCTATTAAAAAGGAAAATAAATCAAGTGCAAAGAAGAAAATCAATCAATGGTCTAGAATTATAACCTCTTCAAGAATTAATTCCTGTCCACTTAAAAATCATTCCATCTTTCTTGCATCTCGAGGATCAATCTTTAGCAGTTCACTTTTAATTGATAATGAATTTTCTATAATTCAAATGACAATGCAAAAATAACCAGTCAAAATAATTCAAATGTTAATCTCCTCGTAACATAGTTATTTTTTTTAAATAGATGAATCACAGTTTGTAATTGAAATACAGCTTAAAATTAAAATCGTATTTAGATTTTGTGTATAACTTTACTTAAAATTATGCAAACTATTAATTTAAAATTTTTTTAATAAAATTTATTGAACTATAATACTGATAATTTGTAATTGAAATTGATTTTATATCATTAAATTCTAAAAATAATTTTCGTACTTACTATAATTAAACAAAATATTCATTTTTTTTTTACTTATAAATGAAATCACACAATTTATCCACCTCGATCCATAGAACCGGATCGTCGCAGTCCCGCGATCATACGTGGCGACCTCCCAAGTTCTCACGCTCCATTTTCTCTGGAACCCCTCGTTCTTTCCAATATCGCTTCGTTTCTCCTGGTTTTTTGTTTTCATTTCCAGAAGCGTCAGTTTCATTTCGTGGACAGTTAAGGCAGGAATTATTTTCTCTGGAGAAAAGTTTCCGTAGAAAGTAGGGATTCAATTTCAAACATTGAGGCGTGCGGTTACCGATCGGATCCTACTCTCTCGGGCCGGGTTGGAAGCGAGCGGTGCCAAGATGATGTCCAGGTCGTACACCAACCTCCTCGACCTCGCGTCGGGGAACTTCTCGGCGTTCAGCTTCGGCGGTGGCAGCGACGGCTCCTGCCGTCATCGCCGCCGGATGCCGCGCACCATGACGGTTCCGGGATCGCTCTGTACCCTCGAAGAGGAGGACCGCGACTTTAGCGTCTCCTCCGACGTGCCCTCTTCCTTCTCACAGGACCGCATCATCATCGTCGCCAACCAACTTCCCCTCCGCGTTTTCCGAGGCCCTGAAGACCGAGGATGGTCCTTCGCCTGGGACGAGGACGCGCTCCCACTCCAGCTTAAGTGCGGCCTCCCAGATGATATGGAGGTCCTTTACGTAGGCTCCCTCCGCGTGCCTGTGGACGCCGGCGAACAGGATGAGGTCGCGCAGACTCTTCTCGAGCGCTTCCGGTGCGTCCCGGCCTTTCTCCCCGCCGACGTCAACGATAGGTTCTACAACTGTTTCTGTAAGCACGCGCTGTGGCCTCTTTTTCATTACATGCTACCTTTCTCCGACAATGTCGGCGGACGGCACTTCGACCGCGGCCTCTGGGAGTCCTACGTCCTCGCCAACAAGATCTTCTCGCAGCGGGTCATTGAGGTCCTCAATCCGGAGGACGACTACGTGTGGATCCATGACTACCACCTGATGGCCCTCCCCACCTTCCTCCGTCGCCGCTTCAATCGCCTTCGCATGGGGTTCTTTCTCCACTGCCCCTTCCCCTCCTCGGAGATATACCGCACGCTCCCCGTCCGCGAGGAGATCCTCAAGGCCCTCCTCAACTGCGACCTCATCGGCTTCCACACCTTCGATTACGCCCGCCATTTCCTCTCCTGTTGCAGCCGCATGCTCGGACTCGAGTACCAATCCAAGCGCGGCTACATCGGCGTCGACTACTTCGGCCGCACTGTTGGGATCAAGATCATGCCCATCGGAGTCAACATGGGCCAGCTCCAATCGGTTCTACGCCTGCCCGACAAGGACCATCGCGTCGACGATCTCCGCCGCCAGTTTGAGGGCAAGACCGTGCTCCTTGGCGTCGACGACATGGACATCTTCAAGGGCATCAATCTCAAACTTCTAGCTTTCGAGCAGATGTTGCAGCTTCACCCGGAGTGGAGGGGACGGGCTGTCTTGGTTCAGATTGCCAACCCCGCAAGGGGTAGCGGGAAGGAGTTGGAGAGCATTCAAGGGGAGATTGTGAAGAGCTGTGAGAGGATCAATAAAGCCTTGGGCAATGCTGGATACACTCCGGTCGTCTACATAGACCGCCCTGTTCCTCTCGCCGAGAGGATCGCGTTCTACACAATTGCTGAATGCGTGGTAGTGACAGCAGTCAGAGACGGCATGAACCTCACTCCATACGAGTACATCGTGTGCAGGCAAGGGATCACTGGTGGCTTCTTTATCTCTGAGCCGGAAAGCCCAAGGAAGAGCATGCTAGTGGTGTCGGAATTCATTGGGTGCTCGCCTTCCTTGAGCGGCGCCATCAGAGTGAATCCTTGGAACGTGGAGTCGACGGGAGAGGCCATGAACGAGGCGATCTCCCTATCTGACACCGAGAAGCAACTGCGGCACGACAAGCATTACAAGTATGTGAGTACTCATGATGTTGGATTCTGGTCCAAGAGCTTCCTGCATGACTTGGAGCGGAGCTGCCGAGATCACTTCCGAAAGAGGTGCTGGGGAATTGGGCTGGGATTTGGATTCAGGGTGGTGGCCTTGGATCCCAACTTCAGGAAACTGAATGTGGATGGAATTGTGTCGGCCTACGAGAATGCAAAAAGCAGGGCAATATTTTTGGATTACGATGGAACTCTAGTTCCTCCCACCGCCATCGACAAGAAACCAAGTGGAGAGATTATTAGGATCGTTAATTTGCTATGCGCTGATAATAAGAATGTAGTGTTTATCGTCAGTGGAAGGAGAAGAGATAGTTTGGAGAAGTGGTTTACTCCGTGCCAAAAGCTTGGGATCGCAGCGGAGCATGGCTACTTCATGAGGCGTGTTGTTTCTTCTTCCCTACCAATTCAGTTTCATACATGCACATAAAGTCTCATTTTCACTTACAAATTGTTTATCATGTTCCAAACGGCTTAACCGGTCGATGCTATTCTGGATTACTTATATAACTATCACTAACTATTGATTGGTTAAACATTTTCAGGTGGACCAGTGATGAAGAATGGGAGGTTTGTTGCCAAAACACGGACTTTGGCTGGATGCTGATGGCTGAGCCAGTGATGAAATTGTATACTGAATCTACGGACGGATCGTATATGGAAACTAAAGAAAGTGCGTTGGTTTGGCACCATCAAGATGCTGACCCTGGCTTTGGTTCTGCACAGGCTAAAGAAATGCTTGACCATCTCGAAAGTGTTTTAGCCAATGAACCAGTCTCAGTGAAAAGTGGCCAGTTCATCGTGGAAGTCAAACCTCAGGTATATATATCAAATTTCTAATATTTGCACATTTTCATGTTCTAGATCGATAGTCGACTTGGTCATATATCCGAACATATCAATATTAGACTGCAGAGTGTTGCTTTCTGTTGAAAATCAGATTCAACATGATAGAGCTTGACTCTCATAGTCATTTCCGGCTCCGCTTTCATCCCATGGATTAGCAGCAAACAGTCAACGACTTGCAAGTTTTTCCCCGCTTCTTTGGTTTTCATTTCCTAATCTGCAATATGTCTTTGTAGGGAGTAAGTAAAGGTTCAGTTGCAGAGAAAATCCTGTCTTCCATGGTGAAGGGCGGGAGACAAGCAGACTTTGTGTTGTGCATTGGCGACGACAGATCGGACGAGGACATGTTTGAAGGCATTACTGACATGGTGACAAGGAACCTAGTTTCCCCTTACACCTCGTTGTTCGGTTGCACAGTCGGGCAGAAACCGAGCAAAGCCAAGTATTATCTCGACGATACTAGCGACGTCGTAAACATGCTCAGGGCACTCGCGGAGTCCTCCGAGAAATCCTCTTTGCCTACAGACATTCCAAAACCTGAAATCTCACAGTAAGTATTATCCGGGGAAGGAAAAAGAAAAAAGAAAAAAAAAGGAGGACATTCCAGTGCCATGGACTCACTGCTGAAGAACAAATAATCCTTCTACAGATTTGTTCTATTGGTTCATAATACTTGAGAATGGTTAAGTATTCATGATCCTGGCTCTTTAGACTTGTTAGGACCAGTCATGAACTAGATTTTTTGTTTTTTTTTGTCATCGAATGCTTTACAGTACAGAGAATTTCTTTCTAATGCAGCCCAATTTTACAAATAAACCAAGAAAGTGTTCTTGTTTATATATTGGCCTGCCGTCTGTTGCCTTGAGAATTCGTTTCTTTACTGGCCATCAGGTCTGCTGCTTGTGTATTTATTTTTTAATAGGAGAATCTGATTCTTGCAGTGCAACTGACATGCATCATTTTTTTTTATAGAAACCCTTTTACGTAATAATTATTAGCTAACGAGATTTAAATGATATTTTTTATTTTGATGACCCCTTGAAGACGTTAACTGTAGCAGGTAGGCTCGGGTAGAACCAAACAATTAACAAAATCAATTAAAGACAAATCCTATTGCTGTCTCGATGAGATGCATCAGGCCAAGAACGCACACAATATTTGACCTCGGCTCAAATCCGAAGCTTCCTCAACTCCGCCTTCGAGCCTCCAGTGCTGCGATCTCCTTTCCTTTCATTCTCGAGATCCTCGGCGGAGAACGAGGGGCCGACCATCCCATCTCCCCGCCCCTTACCCTTCTCCAATTCTAGATAAGGTTTTCGGAGGTCTGATCGCCTGCCGCCCTCAATACTGATCCATTAGGCCACGCTTCGTGCTACGATGGGCTGCGTTGGATCCACTGCTTCCCAAGTAGAAGGTGAATTCGGATCCGTTCACTCGTCTTCTTCCGATTATCTGTGTAATAATCTTGTTCAGATTGTTTTTTTCCTCCTTTGGACGATAGTTTCGCAGGTTTATAGTCTCGGCTGTTAGATTCTTTCTTTTTGGCTTCGAAAAGGTTGAGTCTTGAAATCGGCTTGTTTCGCGTTAATTTGTGAAATAGAAGCTTACTAAATCAGTGTTTCTTCTTCTGGTCCTTTGATGAGCAATTTTTACAGTAGTTTCTGGCTTTCTGCTGCATCTAATTGTTTTTTTTTTTTCTGATCTCGAGTACTATCAATGGTCCAGTTGCATGGTCTAATCAATTAAACATCGTTAGTAATGCGCATAAAATAAGATAAGCACGAAGTAAAAGGTTAATACTGATTAGCAAATTCGTGGCATCAAACTCCTTCCTTACACCCTGGATTTACCTCACTCACAGTGTTGGATGTGGACATGTGACGTGATTGCATTGTCAAACAATTTCCCTTTTCTCTTTTCCCTGGTAGCCCGTGCTTCACTCTTCCAGATGGTTGGTTGAGTTGTCCCTTTTTCCTTGATTTTTTTTTAAAAAAATTATTTTAAGTTCATGAATTTTCTTTTCATTAATGAATTCAAGTTAGGCCGCCTCTTTCTAGTGCTGGTGGGGGTCTTGCTTACATTTTATTTAGGAGGAGACCAATGGCGGAGTCAGGATGTTTCTTCGGATAAGGCATCAAGCATATGTATGGTTAGATTTATCATTTTTATTAGAACATTTATAAACTATAAAGAACTTACATTTATGAAAATTGTCAAACTGAAGTTAAACTAAAACTGATCAGCTTCAAAATCAATCAATACATTGTCTCTGTTGTTCCAATTTGCTCAGTTGCCACAACAACTTTCATCAAATATTCTGTAGGCAATACTGCCTTTGCAAAATGTTCAAGCTATTATTTATGATAACATCTTGGTGACTTTGTTCTGATACTTATTGCTATTATAGAATCCTCCTGAAGCTTATTTGAACATCCATTTTATTACATTTATTTATAAGCTGATTGATTTTTTGTTGCAGAGAATACTAAGAAAATACAGAAACCAAAACCCTGGAAACATCCTCAGCCAATTACTCCCACACAACTTAAACAAATGCGTGATGAATTTTGGGACACAGCCCCTCATTATGGTGGCCAAAAAGGTGAGAGCGTCCTCTAAAATGCTGCAATTGTTGCTTTTGTTAATTCAACAATGAAATCTCTGGCATATATCCATCTACTCAATTAGCAGCCACTTCCCTAGATGAGTAGTGATGCGGCTCATATTTTTTACGATCCTCTGGAGTGATTGAGGATGAGTTCTCTCTGGTTGTAACAAAGATCTCTGATCTTTTAATCTGTCAAAGTTAATATTAGGTCAGATAACTGCTGGTATCCCGGCTAACACCTCTCCGATACCTAAGCTAGAGGTATGTAGTGGGCGAGTAAAAGAGCCCGAAGAAGAAGAATATTGTAACAGTAAAAACAAAGAGTGTATGAATAATGATTGATTAGCCAACAATCAACCCTTTCTCCTTCCTCCTCCCCTTTTGTACTAACAATGAAGCGTCTTCTTCCCCCTGATTTTCCTCACGATGTCTCTTGTCTAACTTTCAGGAAACAACCTCTACCCCGAGGCCATCGTGGGGTGCTAGGTGGAAAGTAATGATAATATTGTTAGACTGTTAGGGGAATAATCCTTTAAAAGAAATATTCTTTTTAGAACATGAGGTATCCCCATTTAGTTATGATAGTACGTGGTGGACCCCACTTAGCTATTTGTAAGAATAAACTCTACCAACCTACCAAAAGGGAATCTTTTCTATGGTCTCCTCTATAAAAATTGGAGTTATCCCTTCGTACCATGAGATTTTCAGCTTGGTGCTCCTCTTCGCTAGCCGAACTGTTCTATATCAGTTCGGTGATTTTTCTTCTTACTGAGTTATTCTCAAGCAGCTCAACATATCTTATCTTGAGCCGAACCGTTTGACTACGGCTCAATAGTTCCTCCTCTTACCGAGTTGTTTGCAACCAACTCAGCATATCTTATAGTGAACCGCACTGTTTGATCACTACTCGGCAGTTCCTCTTTTCGTCGAATTGTTCCCAACTAGCTCAACATATCTTATCTTAAGCTGAACTGTTTAACTATGGCTCAACAGTTCCTCCTCTCGCCGAGCTGTTCAGCTCGGCATACCTTATCTTAAGCTGAACTGTTTGACCACAGCTCGACAGTTCCTCCTCTTATCAAGCTATTCCCAATCAGATCGGCATATCTTATCTCGAGTCGAGCCTTTCTTCCCCGGCTCGACGATTCTATTCGATAACTCCCTTTGTCTTAA
>JBAMHZ010000001.1:154749-166640 GCA_037177395.1 Alpinia galanga | reverse complement strand
TACTGAGCCGTTTTATATTGACTTTACAATCTCTTTATTCAATCGTCTCATTCTTCTTCAATTAGATATTCTTCTTCTTATCGAACTGTTTCTCTTTAGCTCAACACTTTTTCTCTTTGGCCAAGCTGTTCCTCCTCAACTCGGCTCTTCTCTTTCTCGCCGAGCTATTCCTCCTCAGCTCGGCTCTTCATTTTTCTAGCCGAGTTGTTCCACATCAGCTCAGCAATTTTTCTTCTCGCCGAGCTATTCCTCCTCAGTTCGGCTCTTCTTTTCTCTAATTTAGCTGTTCCACATCGGCTTGACACTTCTCTTAGTTGAGTTGTTCTATTCCATTTTGACGTTCTTACTATCTGACAACTTATTTCTCTTTGATTTAACTTTTCTATTATATAATAAAAATATGGCAGGATAAATTTATTATTTATGTAACAGAGATATGGGATGCTCTCCGAGCTGCAGCAGAAGCTGATCTAGATCTTGCTCAAGTCATAGTGGACAGTGCAGGAATCATCATTTCAAATGCTGACTTGACTCTTTGTTATGATGAAAGAGGTAGGCAATCTTATGTCATCTTATTCTTTTACACACTATTAATTGTATATGTGATATCTCATATCAGAAACTTTTTATTAATGTTTTACAGGTGCTAAGTACGAATTACCAAAATATGTTTTGAGTGATCCTACTAATTTAATTCCAGAGAACTAAAAAGCGATTGAAGCACTCAAACTCGAAGTGGAACATCACTGTAAATCTTGTAAATGACTTATCCAATTTTATCTCGTGTAACTGGATTCAAGAGTTTACTTGTCACATTCATCAAAGCTACTAAAGTCGCCCTTGTTTGTTGTCAACGGTTAAAAGTTCATGCGCTCTGATTACTAAAGTTTTATCTAGTCTTTTCATTTGTCTTAAGAACTTGTATTTACATTTGGAGTGAAATATTAAATGCTCTTTAAGCTGGCAAGCACGCATGTCCCTTGCTATTTTGGATATTTGAAATATTGCTTTTGAACATAAAGAATATTGGAGATTCTGAACTTCTGCTATCATGTTGATACTACAGTTAAATGGTGTCATCATCTTCCCTTCAATTCCTGGTAACTTTGAACAGAAGATAACTCAAATGAGCAATCAGTGGCTGACGGTAGAAGCGCGCGCTGCTGTTTGCTCTGTTTTCGGCATGAAAGACTGACCCACGGTAGAAGCGCTGCTGACCCTGACCACTGCATTCTTCTCGCAGAACACGTGCCTGCACACGAGGCACTTGCCGTCGAGCTTCACCCACGGCATCAATCGACACCTTCCAGTATTATTTCAAGAGAAGATCATTAGAGATTATCGTAACTAGTATCTAAAGTTCTCTTTATTATATGTTCCTGTTTCTTTAAGCATATTGACCATTATTTTATTCAGTTTAGAGTTGATTTGAGTTTTACATATTAGATAGACTTTTACATGGGAAGATAGATTACATCACTTCATTTGCGGTGAGTCCCAATTTTTTTTGCTACCTCAGGTTAAGAGAGTGAATACTTTTATGCTCTTTTTCTTACAAAAGTGTGCCTAGTTTCTATTTTGAAGTACTAATTTACTTGTTAATTCTTTTTCGTTTGGCTCCCTTAGTGGATCCTAGTAACGCATTGTTTTGTGTTTATAGTAATGTCAAGCAAATTATTGAATACTAATCTTATTTTTAAAAGGAGTTCATGTTTTTTTTTTAAAAAAAAAAGATGTTTCGGATATTTCGTGAGAGACAGTGTGTCAAATTAATTTTCTAATAAACAGGATAAGAAAACAATGAAACGTCCTTAGCTGCGTGCGAACAAAACGGGAGAGAGATCCCAAAGTCGCGGCCGACACGATCCATGGTTTTCATCGATCTTTCAGCGAATACCTGGAGGCGCAGAGATATGGCCCCGAATTGAATCGGGTAAAATCCAATAGGAGGAGTGTCTGCTATTCTATCCTGTCACGTCCTCCACGTGCCGAGTGAGACGAAAGTCAGGTTGCTTATTCAATTCATTCTTGCGACGGACGTTTCACCAAATTTGGACACTTTACACTAACTGCGAAGGACCTCGCAACAACTCCACCCCTCTAATTTTAATCTCTCCACCCGCCGCCGCCCAAAGTGGTGCGGTACTTCTGCTAGCCGCCGTCATCGACGCCAACACGCCTCCTCCTCGATCTCTGTACGATCCAAAGATCCATCCGCTGTCGAAAAAGAATTAGGGATTCTGTCGTTTCCGAGTCTGCTTCTCGAGCCGTTTTTTCGATGGATTTTGCGCCGCGCGAGATCTGAGTGGGAATCGCAAGTCTTGTTGATGATGGAGCGGAGTAATCGACGAGGAGATGGCGAGATGGTTGAAACATCAGCAGAAGCTGCTCGCGCGGAAGACAAACTCGAGAAGGTTGGTAAAGGAGAGGAGAAGGACCTCAAGCCATCGCTACGCAGGGAACCCTCTTTCTCGCGGTGGTGCAACGAGAACGGGATCTTGCGTCCAAGCGCCACTGAGGATAATGGATCCCCTAGGGCCAGCTCAGCGGTTAAAGAGTCCGAAGAATTCGAACTGCCGTTGGTCCATCAGGGCAGGCCTGATGAAGTGGGATCGCAGGACGAGGACCAGCGCAGAACCCACGAATTCCTGAAGAGGAGCATGTTTTCTCGATTTGTGTACAGGGAGGCGGATAAATATGTGCCTTTGGATATAGAGAACGGTGTGCACGTCAGCGATTCTATGGCGAAGCTCGAGTCTTTGGAGCAATCCAGGAAGAGCCCAATTTCTGTTGCAGTCTTGCTGAAGACTCTGTTCTATATACTGGTTTGGTACACATTCAGTACTTGCTTGACAGTGTATGTGGCTAGATTTCTGTCGATGTCAACTTTGATTTCTCTTGATAGTAGATTTATTTATTTATTTTCTGAAATCGCGTTGTTTGCTGCTTTAGGTACAATAAGACATTGCTTGGTGATAATTTGGGGAAATTTCCAGCTCCGCTGTTGATGAATACAATTCATTTTTCTTTGCAAGCCATTTTATCAAATGCCATTGTGTATATCCAGTCTCGAATATCTAAAAGCAGCAGGAATACCATGTCATGGAAGGATTACTTTTTCAGAGGTAAAATTGCATGTTAAGATTGAAGTATTTATGGATTTTCTGAAGAGAATTGGTGAATTGATCAAGTTCTTGATCAAGCATGTTATTTTTCCACGGGTTGTATATAATGGAATGCCTCTGCTCTATACTTCCGGTATAAAGGATAGTGAGTGTGATATACTTGATTTACTTTAGGACATTATAGTGTATTTGATGAACTTATAGGTTCCACTGGCGTTAACACTTCACGTTCTGAACCAAATAAAGAAAGTTATTGCTTTACTATTCTATATAAGCAAAGAATTTTTTTTGCCATTTTCTTAGATCATTATCATCAAGATGCCATGTTTGTCCTAGCCCTTTAGGGTCAGCTACATGAATTTTATCTAACCATTGAGCCCTATGCCAGACAATATCCTAATTATATTCAAATTGATTAAATTATTCTTTATTTGGCTAATATTTTTTTGGCTCCTTATCTCCCTTATACGTTTTTCTTTAATAGATTCTACTTTTTTGTTATAGATATTTATATTTAACTATTGACTCTATCAGTCATCTTTGGATGTGTCTATACCTTCTCAACTTCTTTTCTCTCACTCTATCATCTATTGAAGCTACACTTCCTTGATCTCATATATTAGTATTTCATATTTAATCCTTTCTAAACGCTCCACATGTCCATCTTAAAGCATTCTCTTCTCTTCTAACTTAATATCTTTTATAGTAATGGTATTTTCTTAGATATATTCTTGAATAAATTTTCTTCATATTTTCTAGTATTTGTGTTTCAAATTATCTTTGTTGTATGGAACCCCATGCAGGGGAGATGATGCTGAGTCAAATTTGGCTTAAATTTGTTTTCCTAGTTTGGAATGTGGCTGAATTATAGTGTTTCTTTAGTTTTTTTTTTCAAGTGACATTTTGTAACTGAATATTCTTGACCTTTAAGTAAAATTGTGAATAATTTTTTGTCTGAGTAGCTTTTTTCCTTATTCTTCTATTGCTGCTGTGTCACCCAAGTCCATTTTTACTTCTCTAGCTTCTGCATTTTGTATATTTCTTTGATCTCTTATTTCTTCTCTTATGTACATTACCTACAAGAAGCCATGCTTACTCCTACGTCATGTCTTAGGGGAGATCTAGCCCTTATTTCATTCTTCTTGTTTTTGTACATTCTTCCCTTTGCTGTACTTGATAAATGCTAATGCTTTGTGGGGATTTTTTGCAGTTGTCCCAACTGCTATTGGAACTGCGTTGGATGTGAATTTAAGCAATGAGTCTCTTGTATTTATAACCGTGACATTTGCGACAATGGTATGCCCTGACTACTGGCTCATGAATTTTTTTCTCCTGCTATTTTACATTTTGTTGGTTATGGCGCACTTAGAGTTGCAATCTACTTCAATTACAAATTCTGTACCCTCTTTGTAGTGCAAATCAGCCGCTCCTATATTTCTCCTTATGTTTGCCTTTGCCTTCAGGTAAATGTTTAAATCCGTTTCTTTTTTTTTTTAATGGTGTTGCCGCTGGTTATGTACCTGATATTATTTGAGTTATACTTAAAGCCTTTTCTATGCATTTGAAGGTTGGAGAAACCTAGTCTGAAGCTTGTAGGCATTATGCTTATTATTTCTGTTGGCGTTTTATTAACAGGTAATTATCTTCATTAGCAGTGTTCAGGCTCACGATGTGTAAAATTTAATTTAATTTTTCAACATTTATAGCACGATAAATCATTTTTTCAGTACCAATAATGCAAGGGTAAGATGGTGCAAATGTTTTATTTGAATCTTATGTTCACCTCTTGGTGAAAATTTTTCAATCCTTAGGAGTTTGAAATTTCTGAATCATATGTCCTGTTGCTGAATATTCAGTCCCCTATTTGTTCGAAATAAGTTTTTGGGATACATATGCTATCTACTATTTAGCTACCTTTGGCATGTCATCTGTTTTGTTGTTTGATCTTGATGGTTCTTTCGAATATTTATGCTATGACATGTGTAGTGGAATTGTGCAAGAAGCCTGTTTTACCTCAACACATAAGGACTGTTACATTAGCTCTATTTTGTTGGAATTTGTTTCAGTTATTAATCAAATAAACAGGTGCGAATCTAAATCCATGTTCCACTAGGATATTAGAGTTTAAGATGTCACTTTCCAAAACAGTTGAGAGCTCAGAAAGCATATGTTTAACCCTTTTAGCTTCTACGTTGTGGCAGCTATTTGTCTCTGATAGTCATCTAAGATATCTTCTTTTTGGAAATTCTGTTTGTTTCTGTCCTTTTTGGAAGCCTTCTAGTTCTTCTGCAACTTTTAATCTAAAATTTGATGTTACTTTGGTACATCTTTCAAGTTACAATAGTTGGCTGAATTGTTAATCTAAAATTTTTGTACTTTCATCTTTTCAAATTCACTTTGCCTGCTGTTTCAGTTACAAAAGAGACAAAGTTCGAGTTTTGGGGCTTCATTTTTGTTATGTTATCTGCTGTTATGGCTGGTTTTCGCTGGTGCATGACTCAGATTCTCTTGCAGGTTGGTCACTAAAGATGCATTTTATGCTTGGTATTTTTGTTTTATCTTCTTAATCATCATTAGCTAACTTTCACTTTGTATGTGCATTGGCATCAAACCCATCAATGAAGAAAGAGGCATATGGTAGGCAATGGACTTTCTCTATTGATTTTCACCTTACCCATGCCACATTTAGCCACAGTGGGAGGAAAAACAATTTTTCCTCCATCATCCAAGCCTCCTAGCATATGACAGGAGATGTGTAATTCATTTAGTTCATATTATGCAGGTTTGAAGAAGCCAATCACTTTTATGAGTCATGTGACACCGGTTATGGCAATCATAACTGCTGTCCTTTCTCTAGTTTTGGATCCCTGGGATAAGTTTAAGGAAAGCAATTACTTTGATAGCACAAAACACGTAATGCGAAGCTGCCTACTTATGCTTTTTGGAGGAGCATTGGCATTTTGTATGGTAAGACTTTCCATTATGTATGTTGCAACTTTAGGGGCTAAATCTACAGTTTCCAAAATTGGACATGATCTGACTCAATCAGAAATACGATTAACAGAGGCAAAACGTGATAGTGATATGACAAGATCCAATTATATAAATGGCTTGACATGAATTGACTTTTAGAATTATGATTCATATTTAAAAAGTATTTGTTACTAATTCATATGACTTAATCCTTTAGAGATTAGTTTTTCTTATATTTATAAAGTAACTTTTAAAATATATTATTATTTTTATGTTATTTCATATAATTTTTTTGTTGATCCAAATAACATGATTAAGACACAATTGTCACCCCTAGCTAAATCGATGCATTTTGATGAGTATTGACCAATTAGTAGTTTCTGCTCTCAACAACTTGCTTCTTAAATGTCCATTCATCAATCTATATGCTCTAAAGCAAACCTCTCTTATGCAGGTTTTGACAGAATATATTCTTGTTTCAGCAACTAGTGCTGTGACAGTTACTGTAGCTGGCATTGTGAAAGAAGTTGTTACGATTTTGGTACGCACTATTTTTATCTAGATGACTTTTAACATGCATGCCAATCTAGTGTCTGGTAAATGTGGAAGTCATCCTAATTCTCATTGATATATGGACATGCAAAGCATTCTAGCTTCAATTAGAACATCACTTGCACACACAGTTTCATTGTCCATGTTACATTCAGTGAAATTAACCATATGTTTAATTAATAAATTTCTTGTTTAGAAATGACAAAGCATCTGACAATTTTCATATTTTAGAGCAACCTTCTATTCCTATATTGAGTCTGCTGATTCTTCAGGCTGCTTGTTTTGTTACAAGGTTTTATTATTATTGTTTCTCAAAGCATTCCGCAAGATTTTTTGAAATACCTGAATCTTAAATTGTCTAATCTTGAAGTGTTCAATTTTAGCCATTTAATATGTGTATATCTTTTTTGTATGATAAGCAACCATCTATTTATTATCACATATATATTTATATATGACAGTGAGATATACAAAAGCTAAATACAGTATTCGGGAGAAAATTGATATCTTTCATAAATTTCCTCTGGCTCAGCACAACTGTTCTTCAACTGCAATTTTCTTCTCGGTATTTACTGAATTCTTTCTTGGTTGGCATTTTGTAGTTTGTAATTTACCTTAAGCTTCTAGATTTTTTGAGCTTAGGAATTTTATATAATTGAACTCTCACTATAGCCAAGTTTTCGTAAAAATTGTTACACGAAGATTTATTCTTTTCCATAGCATGTTGATGAAAATATTGTTGAAGTCTTAGCTGTTTTGACTATTAATGAAATTGTATATTCTTAATTCTTGCACTTCGTCAAATGTGCCAGGTTGCAGTATTTTACTTCCAAGATCAATTTACCTGGTTAAAGGGAATTGGACTTCTAACTATTATGATTGGAGTCAGTTTGTTCAATTGCTTCAAGTAAGTTCCTCTGTTCTTTTGTGCATCATTTGATTGACAATTTTGTCATCAGGTGCTTGGCATCTTCATAAGTAATACTTGGTTGTTTTACTGTCAAAGCCATAAGGATTTGAACTTTCTCTTCTGAAACTCTAGGTTTATTATTATGACGTCCAAAGATTCAGTAAATTGAGATTTTTATGTGATATAACAAGATGTGTTAAGCACTTGTTTTGGGCATCCCGAACTTTTTATGTTCGAATATATTTGTCATTTGATTATGCAATGTCAAAGCGAATGGCTTTGACATCCTTTATTTTCATTTCCTTCTAGGCATCAATTGGAGAAGAGAGATGCAGACAATATGCTAACTTTTAGCGAACACCTTAATTTGTTGCAATTAATTGTAGTCTCTTAATTGATGCTTTGTCTTTCTGTTTCCATCTGATGCTCAGATACTACAAACTGAAAAAAGACAGAACAAATACATCAATAGACAGATATGCAAAGTATGTCATTCTTGATGACGCAGAGGTTCAAGACGATGAACTTGAGTGTCCATCAGTGTAGACAACATGTTGAATTGAGTTGGTGAGTGTTTAATTTGATCAATTTGGCATTTTTGTGCTCTCAATATATCAATTTCATTATAGAATGTATACACTCAATCACTTCTTTCTATTTACATATTCTTAATTAATTTTACTCTGGCACACAGTGTGAATGTCAAATAATCCAAGGAGAAAATCCTGGTTTTCAAACATTGCCATCCCATTTAACGTTATTACACATTGGCAGACAAACCCATATTTGGCCTTTCTAGCTATAATTTGGCTGCTGACAGGAATTGCAGCATCAAGTAACAAGACTTTGTTAGGCTAATTCTTTTGTATCCATCTTCCCCTTGGTTCAGAATCTTCCAACTGTTATTGGGTACTCTGACTGTATCAATCTTTTCCTGATGAACTACGAATGGGTTTGTATCATAAGTAGAACAATGTTGACCAACTGTTCTGCATGGCATTGATTTCTTCCATCTGGTAAAGCATTAATAGATTGAAGGATAATGTAGAACAAACATAAATTATCACATAAGCTGTACGAGTTATCTGGAAGTTCGGTGGTTCTGAGTGATTCACTAGGAAACATGTAACGTTCATTTTACACAGTCCACAAGGTGCATGGAACTGATAAGTTGGAGTTGATATTTTGGAGGTTGCCAAACAAAGAAACTTATCCGAGACTAATCTTCTGTAAAAGAATATAATTGTCATCCTGTTCTTTTTTTTCTGTGAGAAAATGATGTGTAGGATTGATCTAGCAAAACTCATCTGCACACGGTATTTCTTTGAGCAGTACCGTCCATCACAAACCTTTCCATCTCTTCGATCAACTTTTGGCAATTGAAACACTTGATATGGTGTCCATAATAGACTAGCTTTTTCAAACCTCTCCATGAAAATATTCTTTTTTTGAAGTGGGATATTCTTCATAAACGGAAGCTGTAGTCTTTGTTTTTGTTTTGTTTTTTGCAATACAATAGTAGAAAAAATAATTAGATAGATGAAACCTTAAGTTATAAGCTTTTTCTGTTCTTGTTTGGAACACCATTTGAAGTTTTTATAATAAAAAAATTTCAGGTGCATGGTGCATCCACAAACATCATTTGGGCGTGTGACATAACTCGGCATGCTTCGTTGATTGATTAAATTCACAAATATGAGCCCCGCGTATCTCAAGTGTAAGTACCATCCTCTTCATAAACACGCGACTGCTCTGCAATGTCAACCCAAAGGATTAGGTAATTGAGTAGCAACTGTTCTTCCATGGATTGCGGTCCTAATTTAAAAGAAAGGAATTGCTCGACGATATACAAACTACTTCTGTTTGTGAAACATAGCAACAATCTCTATAGCATCCTTAGCCTCTTCCATTTTAATTTTCATTGGCTTCCATTTTTCTCCTATGTCATTTGTATATTTTTTATTTGTTGACTTCACTGGATGTTTACTTTAAGCCAATGATCAGTGGTCTTTGCTAACCATCAATTCCATCAAAATATGCAAGGGATCAACATTTCTCAAGCAGCAGAGTTCTTTGGATACAAATTTCATATTATTCTCAGTTATATAGTAAGAAATAATATAGTACTGTTCTAGGAAATGATAGGCATGGCAACAAAGCTGGACCTTGTTCGTTTTCGTGATCGTACTGATGATAATATAATTTTTTACCAGTAGATAATATTGACAACCTGTGCATTTGTGTTTGGATTTGACAACTGTTTATGTTCTAATGCTACATTATTGCTTGTTTATGCTTCTCTTGTTGCACACGTGGTTGACAAAACTATTGGATGTTCTCATCATGATAGTGATTTTGCGTGAGTACTACCAAGAATTTTAATGACTTATTTTTGGATGGGCAATTGTCGCCGTTGAAGTGTCATGTTGAAGTCAATTTCTGCTTCACCAAAAAAAATTGGTGGCTTCTTGAAAAACAAAACACTAAAATTTTAAATATTTGAAGCAGCAGCTGCTTAATCGGTTACTCCGAGTGGAGTAACTAATAGCACGGATTAGATGGAATCAAGGTGCGTGACCCTTGGTTATATTTTAAAATGATTAAAGAGGTAATTTGGTGCATGAAATTTTTGTTAATATGAACTTCTAAAAGAAGAATTTATTGTATGTAGTTTTATTAAAGGTTTTTTTTTTTTTTGTAATTTGAATTTGTGATCTATTATACAGAGATAATTTTATATTGCTAAGGTTTCCTAGGTTATATTTAAAATAAATATTCTTTTTAAATAATCATAATTATATAAAATTTACTGTGCTTTAATCTTTGTACCGTGCTTTAATCATAATCAAGGTTCGTGCCCTTCCAGATTGTATGTGCTTTAATCTTTGTGAGCGAATTTTAGATGCACTTCATTTATGAAAACATGTAGAGTCCGAAACCAACCGCCGTGATACATATACAGTTTGTATGAAAGAAAAAAAAGACAAATTATCAAAGGCACTCAAAATTTAATATTATAGTATCTTTCAAACTTTTAAATACGGGACTCAGAAATAGAGTTGTTTATATTCTTTACATTTTTAAGATTCATTTCTTCCATTTCATGTCATAGTTTTTAAATTTTAAATTTTATAAGTTCATTAATAAATTTCAATCAAAATCTATTAATGAAGCCAGTTCTAATTGAATTCAATTTAAGTTCGATAGATTTTTACAGTGATTTTAAATTTAATTGTGTCCTAAAGTTTCAATTTCAAAGTCTTCTTAGTTATGCATTGTATATTTTTTAAAATTTATTCTCTATAACAATTGATATATACTCATAACTTTACATAAGATGTTCAGAATTAAAGTATATGTTATATCTATATTCTCGGTACTTTCCTCTTTCACTTTGTGTTTTAAGTTTCATAATTTCAGATTTTATAGGTTCATTAATGAGTTTTGATTAAAACATATTGATAACTTTAGTTAGCTTTGATTAGACCTAATTCAAATTTGATATGTTTACGTGGAGCTTTAAAGGAATATTAACCTTGCACAGCCATGATAGTATTCAAAGCGCACATTAAAGGTTCTAAATTTTTAATAATAAGCTTTGCAAGGCTAAGATGCCTTTAAAGTTAAACTTTTAACCATAGTGCAACTAAGGGGCATCGCAGAAATATATCATATTTGGATTTGGTTCAATCACAATTGTGTAAGGCCATCAATAGATTTTGAACAAAACTCATTGATAAATTTAGAGAATTTGAAATTATAAAATTCATACATATAGCGAACAAGAAAATATAGAAAAGATAGATATGATATACAACCTTGGTTCTAAGTCTCTAAATTTCCTATGTGTCAATTGGTGAATTTTAAAAAATATACTATGTATGATTAGGAAAATCTTGAACTAAGATTTTAGGGTACAGTTAGACTCAAAATCATTGTAAAAAACTATTTGACTTAAATTGAGTTCAATCAAAGCTGACTAAAACTATCAATGAGTCTTGATTAAAACTCATTAATGGACTGAGAGAATTTAAAATTCTAAAATCATGACATAAAGTGGAAAAAAAGCTCATGAATATAAAATACATATGCAATCCTATTTCTGAGTAGAACTTATACAATGTTTAAAAGTTTAGAACATTATAATATTGATTTTCAAAAACTAACATTACTTTAGTATTAATTTTTCAAAATCTACTGTGCTGGTTTTGAAAATTAATACCATAAAATTTTAGATTTTAGCGGATCAATTGTCCATGTCTGATTAAGATTACAATTTAATCTTTAGTATCTAAACATTTATATTAAGATATAATTGTCCATGTCTGATT
>JBAMHZ010000001.1:133708-152712 GCA_037177395.1 Alpinia galanga | reverse complement strand
GTTTCCTGAATTAATCGTCATCTCACCGCCGTAATTTAACTCACCTGGGATACGGCGATCCCTTGATGGGCTTCTGCCCGTACTTCCTCCAAGCCCACGAATCCGGTGGCGGAGCCCCCTCGCCGCCTCCCTTAGTCTCGCTTATCGGCACAGTCACCACCCGCTTCTCCACTGCCCGCCGGCTGCAAGATCAGTTGGCGCAGTCCAATTATTGAAATCAACCTAGCTAGAAATGAATCCACATGGACAGAGCACCACAACTCGACTCACCTTCTCTTAAGAGACGGAGCCAAAGACTGCGCCGTCGGCAGCAACTCGTCGCCGGATCCAGCGCCCGACGTTGGTCTTGAGTCGATCCCGACCTCGTCGGGCTTGCACGTGTCCAGCTCGTCGTCTTTGTTGCTGCCGCAGTTCATTCATTAATACCAAAAAAGCTAAAGCTCAATTTCTCCACTACTAATTACAAAAAGGAGCTCTCACCCGGGCATCGCCTAAGAAAGCCCCCAAAACAGAGTTTTTAGCCAGAAATTAAAGATCAGGAGACGGAACACCAAGGGTAACTGAGATTAAACCGAAGAAAAGAAAGGAAGAGTGGTTGGAAATGGGGACAGAAGGGAGCAGTTCTAATACTGATCGACGCCGGCATTTAAAAATCATAAACTGGGTGTCGTTTGTGGGAGACATTGTCTACGAGTTGCTCTCCATCACTGCACTCCGAGGGACGAATAACTCCACCAAAACTATTGAAAGATGAGACAGCGACCGCCCCTGCACCACCAACGCCAATAACATTATAATCCTTACACAACTGCAGAACATCATTCTAATAATTTATTATCTTATTTTTATTTTTATTGCCCAAAATGAGGTGAGATCTGGCACAGCACCTCCTACTTAACTAGCTCGCTATCTACAGATTTGCAAAGAGAGGCTATGCACTTTGCTAATTTTGTGCACGAATCCATGAATCAATGAAATGGATGTGGTGAGGGGCCCAATGAATCTATTGCATCCTAAATGTATTCCAGGGGAAACCGCGGTTTAAGCCGCGTTTGCTTAATTTTCCAATTCATCCAGAAGAAGGAAAAAAGAAAATCTCTATTTTTCTGCGGCATTTTCAATTTTCAATATTGCAGCGTGTTGGCTTTGCTGCTTCTGTTAACCCATTCATTTCAATCAGACGTTTTGACTGCTGCAAACTTTTAGACGCAATGCCTTCCATGTCAAACCGATATAATACAAGTGTCAAATAAACTAGGCTCGCTGTTCAAGGCCTACGAACCTGCACAGAATTTGCATTGGCCGACTAATCAAACTCGCATGCAATTAAATTGACAAATCAAAAAAGGCTTTGAGTGATCTTTTTTAGGACACACTCTGATTAATTCTGTCTCTTCTCGTTGGCCTCGTTGCCTGTCGCGCTCGCCGTTCAAAGAGATTGTGATTAGGAGTGGCAGTCCAATAACTCGATCGTTTTTATATATATTATTCTCACATATATATATATTTTAAAAAATAGTTGTCCTAGTTCATTTTGGTTGACTTTAGGCAACTGGGATTTGTATATTCTTTATCCTTCATTTGGTCAAACATACAATTGTACAAGCCAATGCAACTAGATTAGATTCCTCGTGCATGCCTTTGAGGAACCGAACCCTACGGCTACTTTACACAAAACTTGTCTGCCAAGTATCTAATATAATTTTGATTGATCATGTTGCAAGGCTGGAAGAACGTGAGTGTAGATACAAGAAAAAAGAGGTAGGAGGTGATGCTGGCAAGAAAAGACCTTTAAAATATCGCCTCTGAGCTGTCTTCCATCATTAGTTTTTATATGACGAATGCAATAACAAATATTATTTTGATCAGTTCGTAATAAATTACAAAAGCTCTCACCGATTGTAGCTGTTATCTCAATGTACGGAGATCGAGTTTGTGTCGTGGTTACAAATATTTTTAATTTTGGTCAATTGATGATGTTAAACTTGGTTTAGCACTGACCACTGAGCCCCAACCTCCCATCAAAGTTGCAATGGGATTTAGCTCAAAGACGATTAAGTTTTGTTAAAATTTGTAGAGATTGAGTTTCCTTCGGATAGACTGCATGCTTTTTACACTACTCTTCTCAGTCGACACTTCAAAACTGTGAGAGAAAAAAAGCTCTAAAAATGTTAAAGAACTCGACTTTGCTGTGGGATCTATTGAGCAGAGGGAAAAAGGAAGAAGGAAAATAAAAAAGAATAAATAGATACATTCATCAAACGAATAAATGAGATAGTGAAAGAGCATACAAGGCGCTTTAGAGACTTGACTTGCAGTTGTTAGGATCAGAAAAGGACACCATAGTTTGGATCTTCAAATTAAGGCGGAGCTTTTGACTGGATACGGCGTAACTGCTAACTCGTCTGATCCAATTAGCATTCTAATCATCATGCTGTGTACTTGTAGGAGCACCTTTAGTTACGCCCGAAGCTTCTAGAAGGTCCCACAACGAGTACTAATTATTAATCTCTTCGCCATTAAGTTTCTACAATGAGAATGGCAGCTTTCAGGGACATTTATTTTTTCACCGCGTTAATGTTCGATGGAGTAAAGTTTATCATGATTTATCTTTTTTAGATAATTGTAATATCATGAATTTAGAGTGAATTATTATTATTATTATTATTATTGACTGCCAATACAATGAAAATGGCAACAACATTGTATCTCCGTTATTATTATCATGAGTTTCGGTTTCGTAGCGTCTACTAGTGGGCCTTCCTATGGGCCAGAAACGATTAAATTTGGGTTGCTTTTTGTACTTAACTGGCCCATCTAGTATCTCCGTTACGAGAACAGCTCCTTGCGGCTTCATGAAGTTTGAACCGGGACCACAATGCCATCAGGTACGATTGGATAGGAACCTCATTTTTTGCCTCAGTTAGTACGGCAGATCAGTAGCCTTTGTCGACCAAAAAAGTCGCGACGGCAGTCGCAGGCATGCGCACACGCCCTTTCTCCACCGTCGCCGACCCCTCTCTGTCGTTTCCGGCTATTCCCATCCCTCTCTATTCTTCCTCCCTTCCTCGCGGACGGCGAAAGGACTCTTTCCTTCGTCCTCTGTTTTGGTTCGATCTCGACCAGAGGCGCAGCTCCCTCGTCGCCCCCACCCCCCAATGGAGACTGACTTCCTGATCTTTTCCTGAGTCGTCGTCGAAGAGCGATCCCAGGTACATATCTCACTCGTCAGGCTCTTCGTTCCCCCTGGAGCGAACCTTGCTGGAGCCGCGGCGGTAGCTAGCGGGAGAGTGCTCTGAGGATCAAACATCGTGCTGGGCCCTACGGGCGTGACGCTCAGGTCTCCACCGCTGAGTTCGTCAAAAGCAGCACCGATACGGAGGACTGCCCCTCCTACGGCCTCTTGTGGTTTGACTTCGTTGGACGCTTCAATGTTGGCAAGTCGATCTTCGCTTCTCAATTTCCTTGTCAAGTGGAAGCGCCTCGCTCTGGCATCCAAGAAGCTTGGTATGCTGCTCTGTCGCTGATGTTACTCCTTGGCAACATGTTACCTGTCTCTCGCAGCTAGTTTTTTTAGAAACAATGGTCGCACATTTGATTTTATTTAATTAGAATTTCTGCGTGATTTTATGCTCTCGTGATTGAACATTCTCCTGTTTTTTTAATTGCCATTCAAGAATCTATCAACAAGCTATGTTAATCTCGTCCTTGATTGAACACTACAAATGGCCACATCGCTGGAATAGTAATATTCGGATATGTTAAATCAATGTGGCATTATAGACATTATTTGGTCTCCCTCTACGCACGCCTCCACTTTTAACTAAAGAGAATCTTGTTGTGTTTCGCTAAAAACCCAGTGTATTAATCATTTTCTTATTAACGATTCTTGGCATCCGATGGATCTGCCAGGTTATGGGCAATGTTTCTGTTGCTGTTACAAGCCTCGTAGAAAAATATTTGTGCATTTTGCTTCTTGGCTAGACAGCTGCCAATACTGATACTATGGTGTTTTTTTTAATGTATTTTTGGTGACTTGAACTTTTAGTTTCTAAACAATCAGGATTTTGAGCCCAAGTGATCAAGATCATAACGGGGAATTTGAATGTTTTTTGAACACTGATGACAGCGAAATGATTGATAAGTGACAACTGGAATATAGGAATAATCAATAATGCAGCTGCTGGTGCCTGGACTATAAGCATTTTTTATGTAAGAAATTTCAACCTATTTGAAGAAGTCCAGTGACGTCGATTTGTTCAAATTCAGCTTATGGTCTTAGGGAGATTGTGATGAGCATAACAATTTCTAATTCTGAGACATTTTGCAGCAGATATGCAGCTACACCACATGAAGTTTGGGCTAACTGGGATGAATTTACCAAAAGCTGCTTCCTCAATTAAACAGCATTTGTGTTGGTCTTCCTACTTATAGATGCCATCATCCCTGCTAAGATGGTTGATCTTGAATATACTAGTTGGCTGGAACAAACCCAGGTAAGAGCTCTATGTTTTTACCTCTTCTTGGTATCATATTTTATGCTCAATTATCCTCATCTTGGTGCAGGGTGCTTTGGATAGAGCTCCTTGTAATTCTTGTCAATTTTCACTTCAAGACTGCTTTGGGTTCTGAATGCAACTTGCGACATTTATAGCGGCATTAGTGATTAATCTTAGCAGATTGATATATATATAAGTTCTTTGAAGATCAAAGAACAACCAGTCCAAATATGTTTCTTTATATTTTGCATCTGTTATTAAGAGAAGACTTTGAGCAAGTTTTGTGTGGTTTATCTTGGTAGTGTTGAATGATTTTGATACTATTGTAGTGCCGGTATGTTTCCCATCACAGATTAATGCACATTTTCTACAGAATTTTTACAATTCTTATTATTCTTCCTTTGTCTTAGAATTCTTGTATGCTATAGTCATTTGAGGATTTAGACCTTCCAATTGATTGTATTGTTAGTCTAAATGATTCTTTTATGTAGTTGAAAATTGCATTCTTCATTCATAGAACTATGAGATGTGGTAAACCATCTCAACTTAGGTCGAATGACAATTGGGTTTCTATGATTGACTGCTTATTACAATCAACTTCATCAAAAAGTGAAGTGACATTTGTTTGTTTTTTTAATTCCAGTTGTTTTATATGCACAAAGGGTCCAAAAGATGTTCACAAAGGAACTGTTTAAGGAGGAGCATTAGAAGCTCTCAAGTTTGGAACAGTTTCAAGTGTTACCTCTTTCTAGTGTCACAGTTGTCTGCTCACCCTATTAGTCTCCTCTTTAATGTTACTCTTTTAGCTAGAGTTCTTTCTAATTCTGAATATTCTCTTCTTAAAGAATGCTTTGTTTGTGAAAAAAAAAGTGAGACAGAAACATCAGTGGTCTTCAAACTGCCTTAGCCATACGAATTGACATACAAGTCTTTTTGGAATAGATGATGCTCAACAATCATGCAAAAAATAACAAGCTTTTGATGTCTGAATTAGTTTGAGTGAACAAATTCTTATATGTACAGACTGATTTAGGAATCTTCTAGATTTATGATTTTATTTCGGCTCTTACTTTTTATCAAATATAAAATTGGAACACAATTAGGGTGGAGAACTTGATGAATTGATCAATTGTTGACATAGTACGAGCCGTCCTGACAGCAGTCTATCTATTTGGATGTTCTCTTTTTGCAAGCTATATGGATAGTGCTTGTAGTTTTCTAGTCATACTCAACAATTCATGTGTACTTTGCAACTGAACATTTCAATTTCTTTAAACTGTGCTCCTTGTTTTTTTTTTTTAATGTCTTCCTTTGTCCAATAAATATTTTTGGTTTTCCATGTCCCATATTCTCCTGTCATGGAAAATAGTCGAGAGGAAGAACCATTATTTTTACTTCGTCTTCTCATTTCCTTCTTACTGTTAGTTTCTGCTGATTCAGTGCCTATTTTTAGATGGCCTACCAAAATTCTGCGTTGTGAGACAAATTTCAAATGACTTATGTTGAAGGTGGCTTATGGTATGGAATTGTGTCCCAGCACACTGGACGATATTTCTCTTTCCCTTTATTTGTAGACATCAATAGCGCAATATGCTTTGTCTCTTTCATGGACAGAAATTCTAATTGCAGCCTGACCTGTCTTTGTTTGTAGACACCTAGATAGAAGTTAATGTTTGGTTATATCCATATAAAAAGTTTGCATCAAGAGATTCTGGGTTGTTGGGCTATTATTTCAAGTAGATAGTATCCTTTTCGCGATTTTACTTATCACCTTTTTACTTATTGTTTTTTTTCTTTCTCAGATACTGATGACAATTATATTTACAGTGTGACAAGCAGAAAAAAATAGAAGAATGGTGACCTGAAGAAAATGTTGAAGACTTTCAAAAGCTGATACGTGAGTATATTCAGGAAGCACCACCTTGGATAATGACTAATAGGGATGAGATACAATTGCACATGGCTCAATTGAGGAATTACTGGCTTAAGAACTAGGGTAAGGTCCGGGGCAGCACTACAGAATGTAGTTCAGGACCACATCTATAGAATGAAAAGAAAATTTTAAAGGCACTGAGATATCAATCTATTCTGCAGACTTATCATGTGGTCATCAGACCTTTCTATCTCAAGGTTATGGAATTGCCTACGATTCTATATGTTGGCCCTCAGAAATTGCTTTTTTCAAATGTTATTCATCGAGACCACATTCCAACGGGATCTGCGATCAGGCAAAGAAATAGCAGTACAAAGTTAAAGCAACCACTTTTTGAAGAAAAAAAAAATTCCAGCATCTTGCTTGTCACTGAGCATTTTACATCGACCACCCCGATACTAACGTGTATTATGTTTGTACCTGGAAAATACTGAGAGAGATATATATTTTATTAATTAGATGATTCTTAGGATCAATTTTTGATCTGTTTCTTGATGGTAAACAATGGATACATTTTGCGTCGTCGCTTTCCCATTTCCTGCAGCTCCATATCCACAGTCTGCTTCACTTCTCTTCTCGGTAAGATCTATACATGCTCAAGAAATCCTAGCAGTTTTTTTTTTCTTCTAATGATTTGTTGCATTGCTATGTTCAGGTCAATAATTAATTAAATGTTTGGAGTCGGACCTGTCGATCAACCATCACTCGCTCTCAAGCGTGATGGCCCACACATTTATTATCGGGTAGGCTGTGCCCCGATGAGCCTCCCCACTTTTCACAGGCCATGCGAAATCTATATCGTGGACCCTGCTCACTGTTCACCCTATGCTTTACCTCGTGGCCCCTGCTTTCTTGTCTTTCTCAACGAAAGGCGTGTCACGAGATTCCTTGCTTCCTTATCACTTACTCTTGCGGAGGAACAGACTTCGGCGGTGGCGCTCCCTGTCCCTGGGCGTCAAGAAAAGTCATTGCCACCGCATCCTCCGCCTTCCTTATCCTGCTTCCTCCGATTGATAGCTACTGGTAGCAGCTCCGGTAACACTTTTTTCTGCAAGCGACAACGATATCTAAATATCTAGCTAAAGGTACCCATGACACGTCGATTTGTAAATGGAAAATCTTAATTTGTTTATAATTTCTGACCTTTTTTGCGTCGAAAGATTCTCATACCTACGATAGATAAGGATAAATTTGTTTAAGTTTATTTTTAATTAAAATTGTAGTGCCAAATGAACAGGGTAACTTTATGAAAAGTGCACATATCTTTGCGACCCAAAACAGCGAGATATGATTTGGGCAATAGTACTTTGTATTTGCCCCTTAATTAATTAACACTAGAAGAATACGTGGCCCAGCAAAGAGAATGGGAAATCGGCTGCTGCTGTCTCTGTCTCTGAACTCGACGTGGCGACTCCAAATTCGTGTGGATCGACGAGGTTGGCAACCGGAACAGGATTCCAGCTACTATGGACTGCAGCAGCGCTCGGATGTAGTTGGGTGAGCAATGCCTCGTCAAATGTTTGTTGAAAAGCTTCTGATACTAAAACAGGGAGCTTCTGCGTCGGATGAGGAGGAGGCAGCGACGGCATGATGCCGGCAATACGCCTCTTCTTGGCGGTGGCCGAATAGTACTGGTTCTTGGAGTGGATGAACCTGGACAAGAGCTGAGGCTCCTCGGCTATCTTGAGGAGCAAGGAGAGCATCTGGCGCGGCTTCCTCTCGGTCGCCTGCAACCGTTTGCTCATCCGTTGGAGCTCCGCGTCGAGCACCATCTGCTCCTGCCGTAGCCGGTGGAGCTCTTCCAGCAGCATCACCTCCTCCGCTTCTCCTTCCATGCCTGCAGGCGCCGCCGTGTCCTTACAGCCATCGCTGCTTCTGCTGCTGCTGCTGCTGCTGCTGGCGGTGGTGATAACATCGGAAAATTGACTCTTCTTAGTTCGTCGCGTGATGTGAGGGAGGAGGTGAATCTGCTCTCTGAGGAACGACAGATGAGCAAATTCCCATTTATCCGGATCCACTTTCCTGAATCCCTGATAGAAGATGAGATCGTAATCGATTAAAATGGGAACTAATCGAATAGAAACCAACTGAAAGAGTGCTGAGTAGGTACATAAGTATTAAGCTGACGGACGAAACTGGAGAAGTTGTTGTGCTTGAAGTACAAGGGAAGAAGAAACTGAGAGAAGTCGCTGGGATTGGGCACCAGGAAGCTGTTATTCGCTTGCCCCCACCGGATCAGCGAGTCCATCCTCGAGTCGCTTACCATCTGATACGTCTTCGCCACGAACGGAGCCACTTGCAAATTCTGGTCCATTTCTCTCTATTTACTCAAATATGTACAAAAGCATTCAGGGAAGAAGAACAAGTAACACCTGAGAAGGAGCCAATGAATGGACTAGGAAACCAATCCAGTGCTCCCTTGCATCTATCAATTATCGGTTAATTTATAGCCTTTTCACTGAATCGTATACCGTTTATTTAATTGGAGAATCTAGACGCGTGTCGACTTCGTGATCCTCCTCAGCGTTCATGAAGTAGAAGAGGAGGTCACTGAATTCATTGTGCATGCGCTGAAGCGTTTTTAATTTATCGACGTATCACGTGGTCTAATAGTCTGTATTTTTTTTTTCTCCTTGCAATATATATTGGCGTCTGTCGAACGTCATACTCATGGCATATTGGCATGGGTGTCTTGTGGATCTAACGTGAAACGTGAGCTGGATTTGGTAAGTGAAACAGTAGATCTTGTCTTCTTATTATTGTCTCGTTTAGAGCTTATTTTGAAAAGGTCCAGAGTCTAGCAACCAACGGCTTGTGGTTAACTAACCCGATTTTTGGTCGGTGTGCGATGACGCACGATGAATAATAGCTGTTCGATCCTCAGATTTAGCTATGATACACGAGAACGATGGATTCCTTCCTTACTCAAGAGAGGACATTTAAAATGAATGCTTCAACGAAGGAGAGATATTTCAAATTACGATTTAAATAATGAAGCAAATCTCCTGGATCTTCCATGCCCATACATGAAACATGCACCATTTAAGTCCCAACAGTACAACATCTTTAATACTGACTTTTTTATGCAGGGCATTTATTTAGTTATATATACAACCCGTGCTGCAGTAATAAGAGCTAATTTACATGGATGGAAATGGAATAATTTTCACCATTGATGATAAGCAAATAGAATTAAAGTTCAAATTTTGATCTGACTTAAAATAGTCAGCATTATGTGAATCCTTTATATTTGTTAAATTAAACGCAGAACAAGACAGAATTATTCATATAAATTAAGGATCCCTATGCACTAAAAAAGATACTGATTTAATTTAACCGAACCGACCGATTCGGAACGATCCGATGTAATTGATAATGAAGCAGCTTTTCTTTCCTACTTACGCGAGTCTCCCAGATACTGTCGAATTTACGATGCGAACTATGCGACCTCCTCTTGTGTCAGGCGTCGGTTCCTCCGACGAACGAGGGAGTAGAAGGTGTACTGCATCGTCGTTGTCTTGGATCGCTACCCCGCGTGAGTACAAAAGGGGGGAGTTGAAGAACTGCAATTGCGCTTCCATCCTTCGCACTCGCTTCCCCGCCTTCATTGGTGAGTTACGTAGCTTCAATTCGTAGAGTGACCTTGGAGTCATATGTGCGTGTGAGTTTTGTGTTATTTAGGCGCGCGACGGCACGGCGTTCTCCAAATGTCCTCGGTCATTTTCTCTCTTTCGCCTAGATTTTCTTTCTTTTTGGTCGCTCGTGTGCCCTAGTGCCGCCGGGAAATCGAGTACGTCGTCAGCATGCTTCATTTATGATAGCGCTGGGAGTTTTCGAGCCATTTCAGTGCTGTTATTTAAGTTGACCATCTGAATGAGACTTCGACTAGTTTTGATAACTCCAGTTATCGCAGCTGAATCTTGCTTTGCTGCGCTTGCAAACAGAAGCAAGCGCTGGACAGTTTGTATCTGATCAGTAGTCTTCGGATTGACTTGTGTTTTTGTAAGTTCCAATTTGACAAGTAATTGATTCTATTGCTACAAGAATAAAATCAATTAGAGTGAAAAATGTAGGGAATAAAGGGAGACTAGAAATACTACTTAATGCAATACAAAAATTATTTAGTTGATTTAGACATTATTGACAAACTTTCTAGAGTTCGGAGAAACAATTCTCCAAATAATAAACACAGTTTTGATTATTTCATTTCCAGCTACCCTCCTTTATGGAATATTATAACGGGGTGGAATCGAATTTTGCAACATTTTTATTCAGTACTTGTGATTTATATTGCTTCTGAAAATGATTCTCGGTTGAGCTGTCAGTCCAATCTAGCAGGGAGATCCAGTGCTCGATGAAGTACTAAATCACTTTCATAACATCAAGATGTCAGCCTCATGTATGAAATCAAATTTAGTCAATATTCAGAGACATATTTTTACATTATGAACTATTTCAAATGTCCACTTTAGAAAAGTTTGTGTTTTTTTACTAATGTGTTATCATGTGTCGTGTTATCCATTCTATATCTTATTGTTCATTTGTTTTCCTTGTTCAGGAACAACCCAACCTGACTTTCGGTACATGTATGTGATTGTAAGATCTTACTGCTGGTGCTAATGGAGTTAATTTGCTCTTCTCCACTATATCATTGTTCTATGGAAAAAAGGTGTTTTTTCCTCTTGCTATTGGTTACTGTCCTGAACATCAAAGGAATCCTATCAGGCTCTACATATTTAATCGGAATTGGGAGCTATGACATAACAGGACCTGCAGCAGATGTTAACATGATGGGATATGCTAATGCTGAACAAATTGCTTCTGGCATCCATTTTAGGCTCAAGGCGCGGGCATTTATTGTTTCAGAGTCAAAAGGGAACCGGGTGGTCTTTGTAAATCTTGATGCATGCATGGCATCACAACTTGTGACGATTAAGCTTCTTGAGAGATTGAAATTGAGGTACTTTGAGATGAACCTTTTGAAAAATAGCTATGTGAAGTTCTGGTCTCATGTACCATAATGTTTATCTTGATTATACAAAATATTATAAATTTTTTCACTAATTTGCACCGAGCATATGTTTTCTTCGTCATGTTAAAGATGCTTACTAGTTAAACAATTAGTGATTTTTCAAAGTCTTAGGAAGCAATGCATTAATCTAGGATTGCTAATCACTACTATATTTCATTGTTGTGGTGACAAAATAGCAATAATATAATAATAAAAGAGTAAAATTCCTTAAGGAGGTGGAAGGCTTAAAGCATACACTTATTTGACATCCTCAGGAAAGAGTGATAATTAATACTGATTTGCATATCTTGAAGGTGAGAATCCAAGTGATATAGTGTTTTGTTGTTCATAAAACACCATCAGAGCTATTCAACCTGCCCTTTAATGATCACATTTCTTTGCATGATTGAAGCGTAAGTCACCATCAACTGTAGCTATTGGCTATTTGGTTAATGTGTATATGTAAAGTTAAAACATCAGAATTTAATTAGATTTAGAGTGTTTAAAACTCACATTTGCTTCTTGCTTTAGGGAGTTCTGGAAGTTGCTGTTTCAAAATCTAATGTTTTGAGATTCTAAATTGGAGATGGTTGAATTGGGGTGAGGCCATTCCAGCCCAAAATCACTAGTTTCTTGAGAAGGGGTCACCCTTCTCATCTATATGCATAATGGACCTGGGACTAATGAGAATGGTGCATTCTAGCTTCAAGATGCTCACTCAGGCTCATCGTAACTCACAAACTGAACTCTAGTACCATATTGACTTGGGACATAGCTCATTCCATCCAAAACTAGTTGCTTAAGAGGGGGGCACACTTCTAATATGTATGCAAAATGGACCACTACACTTGTCTATGTTAACTAACAGGCATGGAGTATCTTAGCTAGTTTCTTTACCATAGAGATTCATATTTTGCACTAGTATTATATATTATATATAATTGTGTAATGATGCCTATGCTGCATCTTTTCAGTGCACTCAAGTTTTTGACTTCCATAGTTTTCCATCTTAGAAGCATCAGTGTTTCCTTTCTGTCAGGTATGGAGATCTGTATAATGAGAAAAATGTAGCCATCAGTGGTATTCACACGCATGGTGGACCTGGGGGTTACCTCCAATATGTTGTGTATATTATAACATCTCTTGGATTTGTAAAGCAATCATTTGATGTAATTGTCGATGGCATTGAGAAAAGCATCATAGATGCCCATGAAAATCTCCAACCTGGAGATATCTTTGTCAACCAAGGTATTGTCTCTAATATTATAAGGTTTGGGTGTCTGTGATCAATAGCAGTTTTAGAAACTGTCCATTGGCCCATAGATTTATCCTTAAAATATGTTGGATTAGAGAAATTGTAGTTTACAGGAAATTTTAAAATAATATTGAAAATCATATAAAATTTGTTGTTTCAGGAGAATTATTGAATGCTAATATAAATCGCAGTCCAAGTGCCTACCTAAATAATCCTAGTGAGGAAAGAAGCCTCTATAAATACGACGTTGACAAAGAAATGACCTCTCTGAAGTTTGTGCAAGATAAATGGGGGGCTGTTGGGAGTTTTAACTGGTTTGCAACTCATGGTACTTCGATGAGTCGAACAAACTCATTGATAAGTGGAGATAACAAAGGTGCTGCTGCACGTTTCATGGAGGACTGGGCACAATTGAAGGGCTATCCGAAAGGGAACAATGGGATAAGTCCTGGTAGAGCTAGAACTAGACTAAATGGACTCCAAAGAAGAGTTTCATTCATACTTCCTCAACCACAAAAAAATGGTATGCTTCAATAATAGTCCATTTCATATATAGACAAAAACTAAAGTAAATCCTTTTTATTTGTATTTTATTCTCTTTAGTTTATGAACTAAGGCGACTGGCTTCATCCTTCCTAGCCTCGGGCGGAAGGAATCTAGCAAGCTCTGAAGATATTTCACCACAAGTTCGAAATAACCTAGGTGGCAAACCAAAATTTGTATCTGCCTTTTGTCAGTCAAACTGTGGAGACGTAAGCCCAAATGTTCTAGGGGCATTCTGCATTGACACTGGACTCCCTTGTGATTTCAATCATAGTACCTGCAATGGGAAGAATGAACTTTGCTATTCACGAGGCCCAGGGTATTCACAATGTCTCTTACAGTTTCTAAAGCTTAAAAGTATTTGACAGATATTATCAATTCTGAATATTTTGGATCTGGTTCACCTGTCAGTTACCCAGATGAATTTGAAAGCACAAGGATCATTGGCGAAAGACAATTCACAAAGGCTATTGAGCTCTTCAATACAGCCTCGGAGCTGATAAAAGGAAAAGTTGACTATCGTCAAACCTACTTAGACTTCTCAAAACTTGAGATCGCCCTTCATTCAAGTGATGGTGGTCAAGAAGTTGTTCGAACATGTCCAGCAGCTTTGGGATTTGCTTTTGGTGCTGGAACAACTGATGGTCCTGGAATGTTCGATTTCAAGCAAGGAGATGTTGAGGTTGCTTAATAGGAATTGGTTGTTATTATTTTAAAAATGGTTTGCTGACATTTGATTATCATTAATTCCACTTATCTTTCAGGGTAATCCTTTTTGGAATTTTGTTAGGAACATGTTGAAAGAACCCAGTAAAGAACAAGTTGCTTGCCATCAACCAAAACCAATACTGCTTGACAATGGTGAAATGGATATACCGTACAAATGGGCAGTGAGTTTATTCTTTATCTTAGAGTATTTTTATGTAGTGTATGCTGGAAATGTGTTGTCAAAAATTCTTATCTGATGACTAGCAGAATCTATTTTATCTATCTTGTGTGAATGCTTCATTTCTGTTGACCTGGATTGCATCCATACGGACTAAATCTATGGGTTGCTATATTAACTTGCATCTATCTTGAAAGACGGTTTATGATAAATTTAAGAACTCAAGGTAAGTCATAAGACTCGTGGACAATGCAAACAGTGCCCACAGTTTCTTGTGACTTACTGATTCATCACATCCTTATCATCTGAGAATTGACCATCGAGTTCATTGTGACCTTGCAGTGACCTTTATACTTTCTGTTATAAAAGATTTGTTTATTTCTTCAACAGAGGTTGTTCCTTTTCAATATTGATTGTGACTGCTATATTTTTCTCTTCCAGCCTGCCGTACTCCCTATCCAGATACTCCGAATAGGTCAGGTGGTCATCCTTTGTGTCCCTGGAGGTAAATGCACTATTTTGTTGTCACATTAAACATAAATCAATCTTTTATCCTCCCAGCATCTGGTTTGATTTCATGTCAACCAGGGACACAAACCAGATGCTGGTAAATGCAATTACCAAATGCACTATTTAATCGTCTTATTAGATGAATGAAATTTTCTTGTCCTGTAATTGTTCTTTAGCATATTTGCTTTTGGTAACATAATTTACTCTCTCAGAGTTCACTTCGATGGCTGGGAGACGGCTCCGAGATGCTGTGCGTGAAGTACTTGCCAGTAATGGCAATGGTGAATTTGGCAGTGATGTCCATATTGTTATTGCTGGGCTGTCGAACACATACTCACAGTACGTGACCACTTTTGAGGAGTACCAGATCCAAAGATATGAGGTGAATTTTGTCAAGTTCCTAGGATGTTCACTAATCTAATTCCTTTTAACATTGCATCTTTACTGAAATTACGCTCCTTATCAAGCATATGTTTACTATTTCTCAAAATGCTCTGCTTAAAAAATATGTCATGTTTGCTGCCACCAATAACCTCACCTTGTCATCTTACTCTGCCGTTTTTATCATCCAAAACTTTCTTCTTATGCCATATTTTATATTTTTATTGTTTTCATTGTTCATAATGATTAAAACTAGATTCATAGGTTTTAAATCTTAAGGTCGCTTGGGAAGGTCCCTAGTCCTTGTCACTTAGGCCACAAAAATTTCTCTACGATTTGTGCCAAGTTATCCAGATGATGTATGGTCTTCATGAGCACTAGTCTGAAATTTCATTGTGTTAACAAGCATCAAATATTTTTGTTAAAGTTTCTTATTTCTTATTAGGGAGCATCGACTTTGTACGGCCCCCACACACTCAGCGCTTACATTCAAGAGTTCAAAAAACTTGCTTCTGCCCTTCTGACTGGCAAAGCCATTGAATCCAAATTGGAACCTCCAGACCTCTCAGACAAGCAAATCAGTCTTCTCCCTCCTGTCATTCTGGACACTACTCCATTGGGTGTTAATTTCGGCGATGTCAGCGCAGACATTCCTGAAAACTCAACGTTCCAGCCCGGAGAGACAGTGACTGCCACCTTCTGGTCTGCTTGTCCCAGGAACGACCTCTTAACGAAGGCCACATTTTCCCTCGTAGAACTTTTAGTCTCCTCCGGCAGCAGTGTTTGGTCTCCAGTATATGATGATGATGATTTCAGCTTGCGCTTCAAGTGGTCGAGGCCTTCAATATTCAGTTCTGAAAGCTATGCTACGCTCGAGTGGAGAATCCCTGAACAAGTCGTTGCAGGAGTCTATAGATTTAGACATTTTGGCGCGTCAAAAAGTTTGTTTGGGAAGATCAGCCATTTCACTGGCACTTCTCGTGCCTTTGTAGTGGTTAGTAAATGAGCTTTTACTCGATTACCATGCTTGATCATAGCCTATCATGTCAGTAATCAATATGAATAAGTTGAAATCACTTTCAGCAATTTGAGGAGGTCTACAGTCTACTTGTGTGGCTATGCAAATGAATGATATACCTCTGTAGTCACTAAATATATATATCTGTCAGTCCTCTCTATTCCTCATCTCACTCGATATTGATATATAAAAAAGCTCGTCTATATCTCTTGATTTTTCATAACCTCCTAATGCACTTCCATAATAAGCTTCTTCTAAATAATAATTGTCACCCTATAAAAATATGCTGGAAAAAAGTATGGTTTTTGAGACACTAACTATAGCCGAGACTCTTGCGGATCCAATACGCGGCATCCAGCGATAAGTCAATAATTAAGCTTAAGGCAACCACCTTGGATTTGGAAAGTTTCAGTCGACTTATGCTGCAGAATTCGAATTTGTCTATAAGAGTCGCACACCTAATCTAGTAGCAGCATCGATCTGTAGAAGATTTATTACCTAACGCACTGCTCGTTTAGTTATTGGTAAAGCTTATTAATAATAAGCTTCTATGCTCCAATTGATCACTGCTGAAGGAATGACGATTGTATGTGGTGGCGGAACGGATCTTCGCCAGTGAGGAAGACAAAGTAGATGAAGCACCTCGCTGGATCCGTTGCCGCCGGTGCGCCTCAAGGTGCTGCGGGCGCTTCGGTGCAGATGTGATCGACCTCGGTATCACCGCGCTAGTCCTCTCCATCTTCCTGTTCAACTTCACGTTCGTGACGGACGTCTCCATCAATGTAGAGTCGTTCCGGTTCGAAAGCAACCAGACGTCGTTCTTCTACGAGGAGTTCGTTACCACGTCGGCCCTCACGTCCATCCCCACCGTCGTTCTTCTCCTTTTGATCTAGTAAGACTAGCTACTTAAGCAATAATTTTGTGATCATCCTGTTCTCTATCTTTTTATGTTAAAATTTTTTACCGAGAGTTATTCGTTGCACTCCATTAACAAGCCATTCGGCTCATTTATTTGAAATCCCAGCCCTCGTTTAGTTTATCATAAGTTTTTTTCTTGTTTTGAATTCAAATCCATCATCACAATATAAACCCGGCCCTTTCGATCCGCTTCTTCTTGCTAAAAGATAGCAAAAAGACTCCTGATCAACCAGTAGTATACAGGAAGGAGCTTCCAATGCCAGCTTTGATTCTAACAACATCTTGTTGGGTCATTATCATTTGCTTGTTGCAAGAACATAGTGAACGACACTATTCCTCGTTTAAGAGCCATACAATAATCAACATGAAATAATTTAGAGTCTCGTCTCGCTCTATATTTATAATGCGTAGCTGTTGATGGAGTGGTCATCGATCGGCGCGGTAATGACGATGGCCACCATACGTGGGTAAATATAAGAAAGAGAGCAACAGCAAGAGCAGAGCATAAGGGATTAAATCTCATATAAGAAACAGAGCGAGAGACAGGACCAAGTGTATAAAAAATCATGGTGGTAAGGGATACAGATCAGACGAAGCCCCTCGCCGCCGCTCCAGCGCTCTCCGCCTCCATCTCCAAAGAGGACACCGACTCCCTCCAGGGGCGCTCGGCTCAACGTCTTCGCCGTCGGCGGAGCGCTTTCTGGTGTTGCGGTTGCTGCGGGGCGGCGGCGATCGTCCTTGGAATCACCGCGCTCGTCCTCGCCTTCACCCTCCTCCGGCTCAAGGACCCCAAGCTCGCCGTGAACTCCTTAGCCTACGGCGGCATCAACGACTACTTGGACGGCGACCAAGCGCTCAACATCAACTTGTTCTTCTTTGCCGACGTCTCCCTGAAGAACCCCAACCTCGCGTCTTTCCGTTTCAGGAGCAGCACGACAGCGTTCCTCTACAACGAGACGGTGGTGGGCTTGCTGTACGCGCCGGCGGGGGAGGTGGGCGCTGATCGGACGGTGAGGATGAACGTGACGTTGGTTCTTTTGCTGATTCCGATAGTTAGGACGATGAACTTCACTATGGATAGGCTTGTTCCCAGCATGGAGGTGGAGCTGCAGAGCCGGACGGAGGTGGCAGGGAGAATGAACGTGTTGGGGGTGTACAAGCGCGATGTGGCGGTGACGATAATGTGCGACTCCATACGGGTGTCCATGAATTTGCAGGACAACTTTAAGGTGTATATTAATCCGCCGGGAGAGAGGAAGGAGCCCCGCTGTTCTGCCGACGTCCGATGAGTTGGAATCGAGGCATTGTAATGCAGCTAACGAACAGATCCAATTAGTTCGACGATGGACGTGCATTTGATCATGAAGTAATTGATCATTATCCAGAGGATGAACTCATCTGCAAGGTAGAGAATCTGTGCATTTTCAAGAACGATACCGGACGTAGTTTCCAAAGCTCAGGCGGCCTCTTTTTAAGTGGAAGATGATGATTTTAATGTGTGACTGTATTTTAGTTTGTCTAATTGTCAATTTAATTTTGATTTTAGTCTAAATAAAATATAGATTTTTAATGTTTACAATCCAAGCATATTATTAAAGATCTACATAAACATATATGACTTTTTAATTGATAGTTGAATTACCATATTTATTAGCATAAACTTTAAATTACAATAACATTATTTTATGATTTTCACAAAAAATAATTATCAATTGTTTCTTATAGATGTATATTTATTTTGTCAATTATCAATTTCAGAATGTACCAAAACCAAATGAGACTAATAATTTACATTCCGTCTGAAAGCAGGACGAAATGGTTTGAGTACGATTTCTATTTATTATTTACTGAAACTTTTGATTTTGAAAAGCAAAAGAAATGTGCTTTAGACCAACTCCAACCACAAAATCCATTTTGGTGCATTTTCAACACCAATTTGGTGTCGCTTCAACACTAAATTTTTTTCCAACTCTAATCAATACACATCATTTCCTACACTAAAAAGAATATTCCTTAGAATATTCTATTTTTTCATATTATAATTTATTAT
>JBAMHZ010000001.1:115765-127579 GCA_037177395.1 Alpinia galanga | reverse complement strand
AAAAGGATCCGATTGGAGTTGGTCTTAAGTCCTCCATGTTCAACATTTTTTTTTTCTTTCAAAAAGCTTTGGATTCCTCCAACATTTCCAAAAAAAAAAAATTCTTTCTAAAATTCATATTTGCCATGTAATTGGACATTTCCACTGCTTTATTGTCCGGCAAGGTTGAGTAGCATCAGTCAAAGTTGAGAGAACCATCGCTGCAGTGACCGAGTAGCATCAGTCATTATTCAACTGCTGCAGAGACTGCTCCAAGTGAAGTCCCTTGCAGCCCAACCCTCTCTCGGCGGAAGTGTTGCTTCATGATGGCCATCTCATGCGGCAGTATTGGAGAAGAACCCTATGCTCATCAATGAAAAGCAGGCAAATTTCCAATGTCAGTCTTTGACAGAGCCAAATAGATAATTGAGTGACCATGAGAGAGAGAGAGAGAGCATGGATCATGGCAACAAGGGAAAAACAGTGGAAGAGCGAAAGGAACAGGGTGGTGGCTCATCTTTTTCAGTGGTCAAACTTTTACTGTTTGGGTCATTGTCTCCACTTTTCTTTTCTTTGTTTTACCTTTTCAGAAAGGAAGGGACGACGTTTTCGTGTTGCCGATGACCTAACCTACGCCCTCGCCAGCACAAAGAAAGAAAGCCATGGGGAGAGAAAGAGACGACCTCAGCCCCAACAAAGAAAGTAAAAACAAAAACAAGAATGAAAAAGGAAAAACAAAGACTGCGCCAGTCACTTAAATATTAGAAAGGATGACACTATTTCCAACGCTTTCAGATCTTTGTCATCTCCCCCCTCTTGTCCTCTTCCTCTTTGCCATCATTCCCAGACGTGACTTCGATGTATTGCTTTGCTTCAAGTTTTTCTTTTTGTATCGGATGAAACAACAGATCGTTAGATCACACACACGAGACAAAACGAGTTTGTGTAATCAAACAAACACCTGAATCTTACTAGTTATGAACATCACACGGAAATTCATCGAGGGAAAAAACACGGTTTCTCTCGTGAAGCACTGACAAACACGTCCAGCATTTTAAATTTCTGCATCTGTTCTAATAAAAATGTCGAACAGACGATGATCATACGACGTTGCTGCAGCAGCTGCTTCTGCTGCTAGATTCTACTGATCTGCCGTCGCCGGGATCACTTCTTGACCGAGTCAACGGCGACTCGGAACCTGCACAACGGGATGACACGAGTTAGAATAGCAACATGAAGCCGAGTGATGTTTCGAACTTGAGGATGATTTCCGTACCTCTGTTGAAGGAGCGCTTGCAGTGAGCAATGGCACTTTGGATACCGTCTTGCTGCTCCAGGAGCGAGTCGTCGCGCCTCCCGGATGCCAGCGACGGCAAAGGCAACGAGACGGCGGCTGACGCTGACCGGCTCTTCCGCAGCCGTCGGCACACCACCCTCAGTCCTGCCGGTATGCTCGCATCTTGCGCCTTCAACGATCCCTTGGATCCGCTCGACGTCATAGGTTGATCTTTCAGGTGATCACCGCCGCTAGCCTCGCCGGCCTCCCCTGCTGGCCGAACCTTTCCGGCGCCACTGGGTCCCAGCGGCCCGGAGAAACGTAGCTTATCGCTGTACCGTTTCGACATCCGGACGTAGAACGGTTTGATCTTGCTGATGTAGCGCTGAAGCACGTCCTTGGGGAGCCCCCTTGCGTCGGAGCTGCTGCTGCAGGAGCTTCGAGAACTGCTGTCCCTGGTGAAGCGCGGCGCCTCCTCTTTTTCCTGCTTCACGAACGGCTTGTCAGCTGTGCTCGCCTGCGGCGCGCTCGAATTCGATTTCCGGCGAAATCCCAGCTTGAAGGCGCGAAATTTGACGGCAGATTTGAGAAAGGCGTGAACTTGAGGCCTCAACGACCTCGACTCCGACGCGGCAAAATCGCTGAGTGAAGACGGCTCGAGCGGGAGGAGGCGGCCTTTAAAGAAGAGGTCGTCGGTGAAGGCAGCGACGGGGTCAACGCTGCGAAGGCTTCCTCCACCGTCAAGACCGCGCCTTGCGCCCTCTGGGGACATGGCCAGCTCGAACTCGTCGGCCTCCTCATCCGACTCCGCGTCAGAGGACTGTTGCCGTTGCTTCTCTGGAACACGTTGCTCTTCCTCCATCAACGGCAAGGTGAACTCGAGGTCGAAGAAAGGGCCGTCGTCCTCGCTGTCTCCGTTGCCGTCGAATTCAGCGGTGGTGGAGACGCTGGCGCTGAAGATGGCGGCGGGTTTGGAAGAAAGGGAAAGGGCTCCGCCACCTTGTTTAGCTTGTGTGAGGAGTCTGAGGAGCTCCATGGCGATGGCCGTGGTCAATGGCTGGCTTTTGGGACTGGCTTTGAAGGCTTTTGGCGTTGTGGAGGTAACACAAGGCGAAGAAAGAACAAAAGGCTCAACTTAAAGGAGGTCACGCAAAGGGAGCGTGGTCACGGCGCCGGGAGCGCGCTTGGGCGCGGCTCTGCAACAGCAGAGCAGTCGCAGTAACAGTAACAGTAGCAGTAGGTGACAGAGATTAGCGTGAGAGTAGATAGTAGTAGTAGTCTCGTCATCAACTGGATTCGGATTCGGATTCGGATTGGAGAGGGAAAGCTTGGTTGCTGGTTGGCTCGCCTTCCTGACTTCCTTTCCTTTGACTTGGTCGGTGTCCTACGACCGGATAAAGCGACGTAAACTCAGCTGGCACGCATCACGCGGGCACTGCATCCGCCGTTCATTTGCCTTCCTAGAAAAATCAACACTTTTTTTAAGGAAAGTTTAATCACCTTTTGGCTCCTTTTGTTTCGAGAAAAAAAATATATTTTTTTCTCGTATTAATAAAATTATAAATATTTAAGAAAAAAAATAACTTCCTTTAACAATAACGGAAGCCATTTTTCTAACATTGAAAATATATCTTCTAAAAAAAAATGGAGAATTCATCCCTGTGTACTTAAAAAGTCCCCATAAAAGATGTGCAAAAATCTTGGTCTGGATCAGAAGTAAAATCAGTATGGCAAAAAGCGTCGGATAGTGCTCATATTTCTGAAGCATATCGACCATATAAGGCAATGGATTGCATAGCATAATGTTGATAGATAAATAAATGAATAAAATTGCAACACGAGAAATGAACTCATCTTTTTAACAGGTTCGAAGCAAATTTGAGCAAAAGACGACGTAAAGAAGAGGAGAAAGGAGTTCTTTTTGGAGATGACTGGTGACTTGGTTGCGAGGCATGTGCTGCACGAAGCTTCCCCAAAGTAGAGATTAGCCTGAGGCCTCTGCAAACACATGGAGTGGGGTGGGCTAACTTTGCAGCTTTATTTTCTTTCTTGCTTTACTCTTTGTTTTTTCTTTTCTCCTTATCTCTCTCTCTCTCTCTCTCTCTCGCTACAATTTAGATGCAGATTTGATATGATGGGAGAAGCAATTGTGGCAGGGCAACAGCAGGTGCTATCATCACACTATCCTCCAATTCCTGAATTATGAACTCGATGCTATCTGGTGGCAGTTCAAGGGAATCTAGTGCAAGAATAATTAGAGCAGCAGAAGCAGCAGCAGTAGCAAGAAAATGATCCCTTTCTTACTCCAACTAATTACCGGGGACACTTCCAACTGTTTTAGGAGTTCATACGACTTGTCCAAGCCGGTAGGAAGCAGCGCCGTTGATGATTGACCCACTTGCCTGCTCTTATCTGCAATTCTGGATGGCCCAATGTAACCGTCGCCGCACTGTTAAGTTAAATTCTTACAGTGACCAGATTTGTTTAGTTAATTGCCGTTATCATGACGCAAGATGTTAGGCTTCACCCCACTTTCTGGAAGAGTATTAGGCGTAGACACTGCCAAATATATCTTCCTTTTCTTGTTTGGAACTGGGAAGAGATAAAAACTGTGATATATCAACCACCTACTCCAATATTGATTTGGCTGTTATGAACCACCAAGGAAGTTGTGACATCAAGTTCCTTCAAATTTTTTTTAATCAGCCAACAAACCTTAAAATCTATGTAGTTGCTAGTTGGCATAAGTCAAGCTTGGAACAGAAATCTAGTGTGTGTATTTATCCAAATGGTCAACCCGCGATAACATCATGCTGAAATTTCTTTGTTTTCGCGAGTGTTAGGTCTGTCCAAATTCAGAGACCCCTTCTTTCAAAATCTCATAACTTGTAAATTATCCAACACATGTTTTGTCCCTTGTGGACCAGAGGTATGTCCTTTATAATAGACATCTCTTCTTCTTATAAGACAGCCATTCTTTTTCCGTTCCATCAGCTGACAAATGTAACATAGAAGCATAACTTAACCAAACATGGTGGAATGCATAGTGAATTGCTGGAACAACTTGACAAATCAAGATCAAGGGCACATGATATGCCCCAAAATATGAAGCAACATTAAAGTCCAAAAACATACTAACATTTATTTGTTGCCATCCAAGAAAGTGATAGTTGAATGAGTTCCAAACGCTCTTTGTGAAGACTTGCCCATGCCAAGTCTCTGGATATCATGGTGCTGAAGTAGAAGTAAATTCCTAAATTTAAGGTGAACCACACATGTTAAACTTGCAAGATACATTTGTTATCCTCAACCTTTTTTCCAATCAAAATCCTTGGCCTACACATAGCATACAATATCTTGATGGGTCTACAGTAAGGATTAGTTCTGTCCTGTTATTGGAATTCAACAGGAGATACAATTCAAAAGTTGGCATGATTGGATATTGAAAATTACTCCTGCATAATTCTGAGCAACCATTACTGACTTCAAAATCTAATCAAAAGCTGCTGTTTCGTAGAAAAAAGAATCCCCACTGCAAACCTGCAAATGAAGGTCCCACAATGTGGTGCTTGTCACTGGGAAGCCAGGCAAAGGTCAGGATCGCCATTCCGATTCAAGCTTGAGCATTTGGACCATTTCAATGCACAAACCAAAGTGGGTTAGGTAGGCCAAGATCTGTTTTCAAATATTGGACCCACAAGTGTAGCAATCCAAATTAATCAGGCAATGGTTCAATGAGGAACTATTTACACAAAATTGTTGGCTGAAGCTGAACTTCTGTCTACAACACCTGGAAGGTCGTGCACAGTAGCAGAAATCAGCAATTCTCATGATTGGTTATGCACGCAGGAAGCAAAGGTTGAACTAGCAGTGCCAGTGTAGTAGGGGCAGACCGTATCTGCCAATTTAATAAAATTAAAGTATCTTGTCAATATAAACAAACAAAAATCACTTATTGCTTAAGGAAGAAATAAAAGTGGTTGGCACAGACTTGCAAGCAAAAAATCAGTCAAATTCAGGTTTTACTTAAAGTAGACCATAAGGTTTCTTTTCTCCTATTAAATAATCCGCATGAACTGAGTGGATCTAATAATCCTTACATTGATCAACCATATTGTTGTGTCTTTCTTATATGATTAACACTAACTAGCTCCATTATTTTTTATTTTTAAATAATCATGTGGTAAACTGGAATTCACATCCCCAAGAAAATTTTGATCCAATAAAATATTTTTAACTATATTTTTCAAAGCCAATGCAGAATGCTTCTCCCACTAAAATGAGGGGTAGTTGCAATGAAGTATCCATCACATTCAACTTGAAAGCCAAACTAAATGGTCAAACAACTATCCATCACTGATGATCCTTTTGACTTCAATCTCATACCACTCAAGATGGCATTCTAAATCTATCCTGTTAAAAATACACATAGTACAGCCAAGCAGTTGCATTTTACCTGTCTTTCAATCAGAGCAACCGATGCAAGCAAGTTTGACTCAAGACCAAGGATGATTGCAAGGGCGTGATGGTAGAAGAATAACAACAACAACCAGGGCAGCTTCATTAGGGAGAATTCCACGGCTATGATTCATGGATTTGGACAAATTTATGACCTCGTGGAACCAACAATCCCATGAGCATTTAAGTCATGACATCCCAAACAAACACGTATGGACAAACATTCCATCGAACACCTTGTGTCTGACTGCAATACCGAGGTTTTCACGAAAGTGAAACGTGAATCCTTCGGGCTCGCACTGTGCCAGAGGCGGCGCCACCATCGGTTGGTTTACGTCCACGGCCGCCGTAGGCTTCCGGTGCTCGAGGTTTCCCTTGATAAGGAGGCTCTTCGTGGGAGCCGCCCTCGTCGGCCATTGTCGAACACCTGTCAGGCAGTTGGGGCGTCGACCGAGTGGAAGCAATCGGCGAGGAGGAGGCTTCCTATGTGGCAGAAGCGAGAGGCGATGGTGCTCGGGCACTGAAGCGGGGGCAGCGGAGGAGCGAGCGGTAGGCACATGTGTCAAGGCGATTTAATGGGCCGGGCTCAACGTACGCGGAAGAGCTCTCTGACATATTATAAGGATGTGGACCGGGTCTCATTTCATCTTTCAGAGTGTCTGATGGAGTATTATGCTATTTTTGTTACTTTTTCGTAATTGTCAAATACTTGATGGCTGGTTGCGAGCTTCCTCATATCGCAATTTCTTCTCTTTCACATAAGAATGTGCTGCGTCACTGAAGACACCGCCAAGCTTGAGAGTAGAGAATTATTGTTATTATTATTATTTTCATAAATTTTCTTCTGTTAGAATTTTTTTTTCATTATCTGTAAATTTAATTCATTGAGGTTGGTGTTCATCGCAGACTTTTAGTCAACTTGTATTTATTCAATTATACGATCACATTGCCTTTTGAACTCGATTAATTAACAAAACAAAAGGAGTTTCATTTTCTTTCAAGGAGAGCAAATGTAAGCTCTTAGCCAACAAAAGAAGATCAATCTTCACTGGCGACGCCGACAGGAGAAGGAACGACCACCATCGAGTCATCCCCACTTCAATTATTAATTGTTTTTTACTTTATTATTTATTTATTTTTGCATTTGGATAGAATTTTAAAAAAAATATTTATTTGTAGATCCACCAATTTCGCAGCTGGAAACTAATATTTTAGAACGGTCCGTCGCATTATTTAATGCAACATAATTTTTTTTTTTTAAAAAAAACGTCTAGCGCACATGCATTTGGGTCCACCGTCGATATGTACTGGTCCAATCAATACGCCATTTGAGTCATGTGGCATAATTTGTTAATTGCAATAAGTAATTTTAAAGTTCTATCCAATTTGGATTCATCGAACTCAATCATGGGATTAGACCTGACCATATTCGCATCGGGTCCACTCGTTGCGAAATGAGTGCTTAATCACCCAACTCATCATTTTCATCAGCGCGTTCATTAAATAGAAATACAAAATAAAATAAAATTCAAAACAAAAACTACTCTTCCCGGTACTGCATCGCCTGCCTCATAACCTCTCTCTTCCTTCTTCCCCGTTAATTGAGGGGAAATGGAAATAAAAATCGTCGCATCTTTACTACGAAACTATTGCTGTGTCTGTTTGGGCGCCGGATCGCAGCGGCAAAGGGGGATTTAGCGGCGAAGAGAGTGGAAGAAGGATGCAGCAGTTTGGGTCAGAGAACACGGCCATGACCTTCGACGAAGTCTCCTTGGAGCGGAGCAAGGGCTTCGTCCAGGCGTTGCAGGTGAACTCTGCTGCTCCTCATACCGCCGATTAATACCGGTCGTCTATTTGCTCTTCTATTGTTTATGGGACGCTTGATCTGATATGTAGCTTTTCTGTGTGATTTCTTCACCTCTGATTTCTCTCCTTCGTGTTGTTTCATTTGATATCTTTTAGGGCTTACGATACCGTCTACCAAAAGTAATACATTTCCCTCTTTTTCTTGCATTAATTGCTCGTTATTTGCTTCTTCGATCCTGTTTTTATTTCCTGCTTGCCGTAAGCGGGCTTATTGGTGATTCTGAGTTCTTGCTGTTTTATTTCTTTAGATCCATTTAATCTTTGAGTTACTTGATTTTGATTGATTCCACGATAATTTGTTTACTATGCAATAGTGTGGGGAACAACCACCACAAGACATTTTTTTGGTTATACCAACATGTTTTGCTGTTGTTGATAATTCTATTGGTAGTCTGAAACACTTCTCGAAGAATGTTTTATTTTATTTTATTTTTGATATGATGCTGATCATGCTTAGGAACTCAAGAGTTTGAGGCCTCAGCTTTATTCTGCTGCAGACTACTGCGAAAAAACCTACCTTCACAGCGAACAGAAACAGATGTAATTTTTCTCTCCTTGCAGTTGTTATTAAACTGTTTTGCGTCGTCTGTCTATCTTTCTTTCAGCTTTTTACAAATATTGCCTTGAATATATTTACATGAAATGTACTTTTTCCTCTTTGGCACTTTTCAACATCTAGAAAGTTCATACAGTCTCGTCCAGTTCTCCTAATTTAATATTTTAGATGGCAAAGTTTAGGTATTCTAAAATTTTTTTGTATGAAATATATGGTGGATATTTCTAAATTTTTATGCCAATTATGCCTTTCAGGAAATTTGAGAATTCCCAACTTAGATTTCACTATCAGCTATCTTATTTGGTACGTTTTCTTTACATTTTTAGGGTATTGGATAATCTGAAAGAGTACGCCATCCGAGCCCTTGTCAATGCTATTGATCATCTTGGTGCTGTTGCTTACAAATTGACAGAGCTTTCTGAGCAACAATCATCTGACATCTCAACTGTAGAACTGAAGATCTCATGCCTATCTCAGGTTAATGTTTTACAAAATGGAGCAGCATTTGGTTTATTTTATTCACTAATGCGTTTTTAATAATTTTCAGCAAATACTCACTTGCCAAACATTCACCGATAAAGAAGGACTTAGGCAGCAGCAATTTCTTTCAGCAACAAGGAGGCGGCATAAAAAACATTGCATACTTCCGAGTATGATTTAAAATGAAAATTTGTTCTTTTTTGAAGCAGTGAAAAAATTATATGTAATAATTTCACACTAATTGCTAAGTTAGGTCCCATCCATAAACGGCTGGAAAGCATTCCAAACTTACAAAAAGACAACAGTTCTAGTCATGTTCAATCAGTGCCACTTCCTCAATCTTCTGGTATGCAGTTCTTGCATATGTTGGTCTTGTTCTTATAACATCTAGATACTGGATCTCAAACTCTTTTTTCGTGGTTGGCCAAATAGGAATTCCTACTCCTAAAACTTTATCCTGGCACCTTGACTCGGATAACAACCCTGCACCAAGCAGAGAGTCCCGGACATCATTTTTGTAGTTCATTAATCTCTCCTCCAAATTCTACTTCACAGAATTTTAACTTTGCTAGGATTCTATGAACAAATCTTTTCACTTGCTTCTGACAGGGTTGACAATTCTAGAGCTCAAAATGTGACCATGACTTCTTTCCATCATTTAGGTATCTTGCATTGCAATGTCTTCATATTCATGTGCTCTCTTTTGATAATTTTCACTTAATTAAGTGTATTTAACTATCTTTTTTTGTAAATCTCAGAAGATCATGCTGCACCAATGTCCTTGTCAAGTCATCTTCACGCAGCCAGGGGAAACGATACTGCAGCTGTCCCTTCTCGCCCAACTAGTGTGAAGGTTAGGTTCTAAAAAATTAAATAAAAAATTCTAGACGATGCATAAATCTGCACTTCTTTAACTTGAAGTTTTTATTCTAGCTCTTGACTGTTCAAAATGTAAATGATTAATCCACCATTCATTCAAATTAAGGCAATATTCATACTTAACTGAACAAAAAACTATATAGTGTCATTTAATTTCATTATTTGTTCAATTTCTCTGCAAACATTTTTGTCATTCTTTTTGCTATTAATTCTGGAATGGCCTCCATAAAACATAACTCGCGATAGAGTACACGAATGGCAAACTTTTGCATTATGTATCCCCTTTAAGCCAAAAGTAAGTGTGTGTGTGTGTATACCAATCATCTCTCTTGGCAGCATCTGTTATTACCAAAATGCTCTTTGATTCCATGGGGCTGTCCCAACATATACAGGTAAGTCATTTCATCTCCGCACTTTTGACATATTTATTCATAAGTAAACAAGAGCTTTTTTCTCTAGCAATTTCATCTCCGCACTTCGTCTTGTATCTTAGAAGATTGATTATTCGCGCCATCCATGTAACGAAGTCACAAAAATATGATGCTTCTAATCTCTGTGCTAATGTAAATATAGGCACGTGATGTTTTAACATGTGCGTTAATGTTTACATTAGAACTTATTATGACAGATCTACTTGTGATAGAGATCCTTAATTTCCGATTCCCCAATATTTCCTAGCTATACATGAAGACATAATTCCTATGATTATGATAATCAAAGCCGTGTAGTATGGTTTGTAAAAAAAAGGGAAAAGGAAAATGAGTGCTTTTCAACTTTGATTCTCATTTGTTCTAACCTGTCTTTCATTTGGTGCAAACTAAATTTAATCTTATATTCAATGTGTTTTTAGTGGAAGCAGGATGAAATGGAGGCAACAAAAACTTTATCAGGATTTAAGTTGTTCGACAAGTCTGTACGACAAGATATCAGCCATGCACCTCGTAGCAGGAGCATATTTTCAGCATTCTTTCCTAAAAACAAGAACGTCAAGCCCAAAAGAGTTCCAGTCTCGTAATGGCGTCTGCTAACAAGTTGCCCCATTTCCATGGTTGGGGTAGTCGCGTCCTGAAGCCAGTGAGCGTCTAGTTTGTTGGGTTACTGATGAGTGTGTCTGTCTGTCCAATGGGAATCTCTGTGATTGCTTCCGCATTTACAAGTCTGCATCGTGTGAGAGGGTCTGTTCTGTTCAACAGTGTTTGTTCAGACAAATTTTCACCTCTTTGTATGAGAACAAAACGAATGGTCTGGTATGTGAAATTTTGTTGGCTGTCTCGGTTCACCTTTATTTGTGCTAATGCTTTTGCAGCCTTAGTCATTTATGAGAAACAAAAAACTGGTCAGGCATCCTTGTTCTTTATCCAGAATCACGTTGAAATTAGCCTCTCACGACAGAGAGAGTTGTTAACTTGTTCCACAGAGATTTCAAGAATATTGGGTTGAGTAGAAGAGGAGGATTGGAGCCACCTATTAAGGTTCGCTCATCCCAGGGCATATTTTTTAAGGTTCCAGATTTACATATTTTTTAATGGACCATGCGTTAGATTTCAGAAGATTGGCATGGACTGATTGTGAAAACTTTTGAAATACTTTTGCATTTTTGATATTTTATATGTGAATTTATTTTCACATAAAATATAGAGTTTAATATCTTTATTTAAAAATTTTCTCATAATACGTGCATTTCGATTATACTCATCCTAAAGCAGTGAAGTTGTAAATACAGAGACAGCTTTTGGCAATTGCAAGGACCATTCTGAACAAGGGGACCGCCCATGATCCACGTGACCATAGCCCACTACATCGGAAGGTGGAAGTCTGGAAGCCACGACGATGGTCGGATCACTGTGCTTGTTCGGGCCCGCCGGTCAAGTGGGGCCGTATGACTTTGAGATAGATCGCTGATGCCGTAGGCGAAACGCCATCAAACTTCGTTCCACTGATCCCGCGTAGCAATAATATACCTGGTCAAATGCTTTGGAGAACCCTGGACCCACCTTCCCGATCGCAATCATCCAGTCACGAGGCAAGTACAAAACTCGGCGTTAGGCATCCCGTCCCGTAAGCAAATTGTATATTCTTTTGTGAACAAGTACTGACCCAGGAGAATCATCTCTTTCTCAGTTCCTCCGCCGGTTCATCGGACACTCCGCCGGCCAGGGTCGTTTCTGTAATTGCGTGTCGACGCGAGCGATCAAAGTCCTCAACAACTCCGCGTTTTTAATGCGTTCTCCTGCGAGCGCATGGATAGCAAATATTTTTGATGCCGTACGTGGCATGGCTCGATTAATTGCAGGTACTCGCGCAGTTGAATGCGACGACA
>JBAMHZ010000001.1:94716-108641 GCA_037177395.1 Alpinia galanga | reverse complement strand
AAAGAGTATGAGCCAACATTTTGCCCCATGCAGATCTATCTTCTTCTTGACCCCTTCACCCTTCCTTATTATCAGGAAGAGGGATATTCTACTTCTTCAAGCAAGGTTGGAGCTCCCCTTGTTCTTGTGGGTTAGACAAGGGATAGTTGGCCCTTCCCCTCCCCTGGGTCAGTGCATCCTCCAGTGCTTTTTGCACTATCGCAACCAACTGGCCATGAGTCAAGGTTGTGGGGGCCTCTTCTGAAGCGGAGGCCGAAAAAAGTACTTCTTGCAATTGCATCCTCGACGTCTTCGCTCAAAGTTCACACAGACGGCGCCAATAATGCAGTTGACGGGTAGCCCTCTTTGGTCGAATCCTCTGGAGAGAGTTAACTTACCTAGCCGCAACGGGATTCTGACCAAAATAACATTGGTTAGAGGGCGCCAGTGCTCCAGCAATACTCCTCCGATGCCTAAGTCAAACAGGAGAAGATGAAGTGGAAAAGATTAATTGGCAAAATTTTCCAAAGATCCTCCTTCGTTGCCCTCCCCTCCATGTTTTATGATGTCTCCTCTGTATTATTGTTGTATGCCACCACGTTCAGGCATACCCTTCTAGGATGTAACCCCACCTTCACCCTCCATTCTCGTATTAATGCAGCATGTTGCCGCCTTTGCTAGTACCATTCCGATATGCAACCATCTCTTCATGCCCTATTCCTCCAGGTGACCACGTCTTCCACTGTCCCACTCGAATTCTCAACCACACGAGACCTCGATTCCGAGCATGCTTGACTCTTGGCACTCCCAACTATTGGCGCTCCCGATTCCTGGTGCTCCCAATTCATGGCTTTCCCAATTCCTTAATCGCCCAACTCGCTGAGCTCTCGACTTTTTGGGCTCCGGACTCCTCTTATTCACGTGGGCCCACTCCTTATAGTCCCAACTCCATTTCATGGGCCTATCGCTCGGATATCCAGTCCGAGACTTGTCCTATCGATATCCCTCTGCATTTTAGGTCGGTTTCAAAAACATGAAAGCTAGAGATACTCTATGGAGGAATCAGTTTTCCATTATTTCATTGGATGGATAAAGAGGAAAGATTAATGTGCAAGGATAAATTTAACCACCCATTATGGGTAATACATCTGCCCCAAATTCAGGTGGAAAATTAATTAAAACTTGTTCAGTGTAAAAAATTATGCATCCTCCAATATACATCCATTCAAGGAAACCTACGCAAAGAACAATTTCGTTCTCATACCTCCTCTTGGTTTTCCTTGCCTTTCCAATATGTCCGTCTTTTATTCCTCAAAAGAAACAAGTCGCTAGGCTTTCTCTTTTTTGATCTTAGATGGAAAAGCATGTTAATCGAAGGAGATCAATCAAATGGCTGCTTAAAAAATTACCAACTACCCTGAGTTGAGATCTTATTTGTACACTGCCAATCATTTACTGCTCATGGAACACACTGTTCATTTAACTTTCAAGGTGAAGAATGTATATCTAATGTTCCCATTTTGTCTTGATTATATTCCACTTGAGACCCTCAAACAGAGATCATGAGAGCTAACAATGGAAGTACTAACCTTCCTCTATCATATTTTCATATACAAAGTTTGATTACCACAAACCAATTCATAGGCTCTGACTAATTCATTTGTAGCTCGTTTAAACTTTCTATTATGATAAGTTACTATCAACTGTTGCAAAATAATCAGTGTTTTTAACGAGGAGAATGAATCTAACCAGTGTATGTATATCCTTTTTTTTTGCTGTCTAATATGATGGGCACATGATATGTGATGGTTTCTGCACGACAGTACAAAGTTTATGGGTTGTTATAGATTCCGTCTTGTTTGCACAAGACAAATTTGCATTTCTTGAGACGTTATTGACGGTTTTTGTTTTATGCTTGCAACCTTTTGTATGATCATGTTACTATATCACCGCTTCACCTTGTAGCTTTACATTGCTCTCTTAACAGGGTGGTCGTTGTGGTATCTATGGTGCTAACTGCCCTGAGTGGGTTATTAGTATGGAGGTAAATTTGCTACACAATTTAAGCAAGTCTATTGTTACAAGTTTAGCTATCATCCTAACTGCAACTCATTGAGCCTTCATATGAATTGAGTGTTCCATAAACATTTTTATTTTTGTTTGCATCTTGATCCAGACAAAATCTAAAATTTTAAAATCAATCACAATTTTATTTGTGTAAAAGGAAATTTCATAAGTACCACCGTGCTTGTTTTTTGTTGAACATTCTTTTTAACATCGCAGGCTTGTAATGCTCATGGGATTTACTGTGTTCCTTTGTATGATACACTTGGTAAGTATGACTCAACAGATCTTGCTACAGATTCTTAAACCATCAGTGTTTGTATCTGATGTGTTGACAAAATCATATTTTATTACCTGCTTGTAGATTTTGTGCATGTAATAATGCTTGTATCTTGAATTTGTCAAAGGTGCCGGTGCTGTAGAGTTCATTTTATGCCATGCGGAGGTTCAGATTGCTTTCATAGAAGAAAAAAAGATTCCAGAGGTATTTTAATTTCATGTTAACATGTGGGTCCTTTTTCTTCTCAAGATAACCAATGAAGTTCTTTTATTGGCATGATAGCATTTATGAATTTTCTCACTTATGAATCTGAGAATCATTATCTCAAGTAGAAATTGGCATTCCCATACTTTGCAAGTGCTTTCTTCAAGAGCTATCCTTCATCATATTTAAACTGTATTGTTGCATTGTAACTGGTTTACATTTCATGCCAAACTATCCCAATGTTGTATAATTAATATTTAAAGGAATTGTCATATGCAGCTGTTTGTGTTTCTATATTCACTTCTCTCCTTGAAATGTGATTCGCATAGTCATTTAATTTCTTCAACAATGGGTAGTTAGTTTTTTGGCCAGGACAATGACCTACAGCAGGAAAATTGAAAGCTGTATTAACATGAAAACTGCTATGTGGTGTGCACTTGAACTTACTGACCAAAGTCTTGGTGATCAATTTTTCAGGTGTTGAAAACTCTACATGTTTCATCCAAATTTTTGAAGAGTAAGTTGATTTATTTAACTACTTCAATAATCAAGCTTTGTGCTATGGTAATTAGTTATTGTTTATTTGCAGCACTTGTCAGCTTTGGCAAGGTCACCACTGATCAAAGACAAGTGGTTGAAAAGTTTGGTTTGGCAATATTTGAGTGGGATGAGTTCTTACTCTTGGTAGGTTAATTTCGGTTTACTCTTCAGGTTTATTGCATATCATCAGATGATTACTTAATTCCCAAATAATCTCCTTGATTTGTGATGGTTTACCCCTTATATTTAGTGAAAGATTCATTTTCTTTATTTCATGCATCATTCATATTTCGTCCACAAATTCTAAAAACAATCTCATTATGAGGTTGTGAAAGGAGTATAATGTGGTTAAATCTTGTTCATAACTACCCTGTGGACTGTCTTTGGCTAATAAATTCTACATAATTGATGCATTATAATATATGTTGCCTGGTCATCTGCCTTTGAATTATAATGTTCCTGTGGTTTGGCATCACTATGTTATAGCCATCTTATCAAGATCCAAAGGGATTTGAATAATGAGAAGATACTCTTTATCTCGTGCATCTAGATATATAATTCTGTTCTTTACACGTGTATAGATGTACACTTCTGCATTTTCTTCTTTATTAGCATTTAATGTGTTTCGTGAAACATTATTGGCTGTTCTTAGTCATAAAACATCTCTATGATTTTTACTAGTATGTTCATCTTGCATCGTAGTAACTTGCTTTTCTTCTATTTGGGTTCTGCATATAGGGACATGAAAAACAATTTGATCTTCCTACTAAGAAGAAAGATGATTTGTGTACAATTATGTACACCAGTGGTACAACTGGTGATCCCAAGGGCGTACTTATCTCCAACAAGAGCATCATTAGTCTTATCTCTGGTGTAGATCGATTTCTTCTTTGTGTGAATGAGCAGGTGCAGAGCTTTTTATTTCTCCCTTGAAGTTTATGATGCATACTATGGTTGTTCCCTTGGTTGTGTCAATCAGTTTTTTTTTGGCTGTGTTTTGTTACTTGTTATTATTATTATTATTATTAATCCAATACTTTCTTGTTTTTCAATCCTTAAGTTAACTGAAGATGATATTTATATATCATATCTTCCACTTGCACATATCTTTGATCGGGTGATTGAAGAGTTGTTCATTTACCTGGGGGCTTCAATAGGATTTTGGCGTGGGGTAAGTCTTCCAGTTCGAGATTCTATGCCTTGGAAGTCTTCCAGTTCGAGATTCTATGCCTTGGATAATTAGAATTCAATTTTAATAAGTTTTCATATTCAGGATGTCAAATTGTTGGTTGAAGACATTGGGGAATTAAAGCCAACAATCTTTTGTGCTGTTCCCCGTGTGCTCGAACGCATCTATACTGGTATTTTTCGTTGAGTGTGTCAGTAGTCTACTGGATTGTATGAATTATGAAAATATTTCGAAATTTAGTTATTTTCTTAATGGTTGTTTATTTCTAGTCATTTATATCTTCTATAGATGTTATTCTTGCACTCCAATTATTCTATAACATTAAATCATTGGTATGGAATACATGCTCTTAACCCTTGGAAATGTATAATTTTTGTTGATAACATTCACATTCTGTGTTGTTAAAGTTGCTTCAGCGGTAAAATTATTGCTTTGTGACCTAGAGATCACGGGTTTGGATCTTAAAAATAGTTTCTTATAAAACAGGATAAGACTGTATACAATAAATCCTTTTTTAGGACCCCGCATGACAGGAATTTCCTTTTTTTTTTCTAACATTGACATTCTGTCTACGCTAGCTAGCCCCTGGCATTGTATATGCCTTACTGTGATAGTGCATTTCACATGCAGTGCTGCAACTTGCAGCAATCTGGGGTGTGGAATGGACATTAGTCTGATTTGGTTGGAGGTCTAAATTTTTTTTATGGGAATTAATGATTATTAATTTTTAATTGTCCAGATGGTTCCTGAGTAATGCTTTACTTCCACCTAGTTTCTAACTGATTTTCTGCCTATTTCCCAGTGTTGCTTCACTTCTTCCTGATTTCAGTTGCTAAAGTTGGATTTAGTTTCTGTTTAACTTTGTCCATTCAAACAATTAGTTTAATTATTTTGAACCAATATCAGTATGTTTCCCTTGAGAGTGTGGTGGGGATTGTATTAGTTTTTATTGTTAGAATCTACACAATTTGTGATGACACAACGCCTACTGTTTTAAATGTGTATATACTTTAATTGTGCAGTAGAACTTAAATGATTTGACCATCTTGTAAAGTTGAAAAGTATTTTTTGGAGCAATGACTATATTCTGAACCTTCAAGTGTAAATTTTTCTGTGTGTCCTTAACTTGTTAACAGGGCTGCAGACCAAGATTTCTACGGGAGGAAAGCTGAGGCAAACATTATTTAACCTTTCTTATAAATAGTAAGTTATGTTTTTCTCATATCCATTACTGAGCATTTTTCTATTGGCAGTTAGAAGTTATCTTATTTTATCCATCCTTTTTCTTGCTGGAGAGCATAATTTCCCATTGAGGTGTTTTTTTTGTGGTTTACTTACGTAAATATCTTATTTTGTATATCCAATTTGCAATGATATTCTCTTTGCCCTGTTGTTTTTTTACATTCACATGGAGTAATAATTTGCAGCAAACTTCATAACATGGCAAGGGGAAGTAAGCATGAAGAGGCAGCTAAAATTTGTGATAGGTTGGTGTTTAACAAGGTAATTTGGAAGATTTGGATCTTTTGCTGCCCAAATTATATTTTACTGGATTTAATGAGTAGTCCTATTCATAATACTTCTATGGCTGTTATGAACTTTACAACTTTTTCAGGTAAAAGATGGCCTTGGTGGAAAGGTACGACTCATCTTATCTGGAGCAGCTCCTCTAGCCACCCATGTTGAACAATTTCTAAGAGTGGTGACATGTGCTCATGTTTTACAAGGATACGGTATAAGACCGGTTACAGTTTGAAGTTTGAAATTTTTTCCATAAAAATCTTGCATCATTAATGTAGATCTACATTCCCATGCTAAACGTTTAGTGTTGAAGTGAAGGCCATTACTGTGATAGCAGTAGATGGGCCTACCTTGCTGAACTTGTCTTTTCTTTACTGAAAAATGTATACAAGTATGAATTTTGAAACTGTGTTGCAACTTGGCATGTTCAGTACTGAGTTCACTAGTTTTGGTGATAATGTTGTTAGCTATTTTACCTTATTTTTTACTGAGTTTCTGAATCATTTTCTTTTTAATGATAGGTCTTACTGAGACGTGTGCTGGGACGTTTGCATCATTACCTAATGACCTTTCAATGCTTGGGACAGTGGGTCCACCAGTTCCAAATGTTGATGTGCGTTTGGAGTCCGTCCCTGAGATGAATTATGACGCTCTTTCAGAAGTTCCTCGTGGAGAAATATGCATCAGAGGAGACACATTATTTGCAGGCTACCACAAAAGAGAAGACCTCACAGAAGAGGTTATGGTAGATGGATGGTTTCACACAGGTTTGTCTCAGCCTCATAATTTACAATTGATCTAGAAGCTTATTTCAAACAAGAGGTATTTTTTGGCATGGAATACTTTTTAGTTCAAAATTGACATGGAGTACGTTTTAGTTCAAAATTTTTATCTTGTTCTGCCTGAGCTTCTACTAAAGACCAACAGAAAGCATGCTTGTGTTGCTGAACTGTGATGTCTCTGGAAATGCATTCTTAGGAGCAACTAACCTGTTTAATGCATTAATGTTGGTTAAATATAATGCTTGGGGATGTCTTTTGTCTTTCAGGTGACATTGGTGAGTGGCAGCCAGATGGAAGTATGAAAATTATTGACCGAAAGAAGAACATTTTTAAACTTTCACAGGGAGAATATGTTGCAGTTGAAAATTTGGAGAACATATATGGCCTTGTTCATGATATTGATTCGGTATGTCTTCTACATGTACGATTGATTAAGAACTATATCTATTGATTCGATATGTCTTCTATATGTACAACTGTCTCATAGTTCAGTTAGTGTAGAAGTTAAAAATTGTGAATTATTGTAATCGTTTACTAGTTTGTCAACCTATCCAGCTGAGATAGGACTAAACAAACCACCAATTACTTCACAGAATAAAGATTATAGATACCGCTGAATGTCACAGCAACTCAATGACTGACTTTTGATATTTGAGACCTCAACTTTCAACATTTTTAGTATTTGATTTTTATTTATTGCAATAAAAGGTGATACCCCCCCCCCCTAAGGCCTGTAGAAGGGAGGTAAATTATGGTATTGAGCAGCCTTCTAGGTGGGAGGTTTATGACATGCATCCTAGGTGATTTGAACCTTGCTTATTGCAACAACTCTACCACTGAGTACCAACTCAACTACGCCTGTGGGACATTTGATATTTATTTATGATGCTACATGAAAAGGACATTTCATGCCTGTTTATGATTCATATGAAAATTATATAATAGAGCTTCTCTCTAACTTTTCCTAGTTAGAGAGACACTATTATATACTGTTCAAATAATTCTTTATGCTGATTGGATCAATGTAAAATGCGCCAGAGAATATTGAACAAACTGAAATTTTTGTTCGGTGATTTATTATACGATTTCTAACCTGGATAAATTCTTTTAGATATGGATATATGGAAATAGTTTTGAGTCTACCCTTGTTGCTATAGTCAACCCCAATATACAAGCTCTTGAACATTGGGCTCAAACACATGGTATTAATGGGGATTTTGCCTCGCTCTGTCAAAATCAAAAGGCAAAGGAGTACATTTTGGGTGAACTAACAAAGATTGGAAAAGAAAAGAAGGTGATTTTTTTAAACTCATGGGTAATTTATCTGTTAATTGTCAAATGCTAGATGTGATAACTAAACTTACGTTCTGGCAGTTGAAAGGCTTTGAGTTTATCAAAGCTGTTCACTTCGATCCGGTTCCGTTTGATATCGAACGCGATCTGCTTACCCCAACATACAAGAAGAAGAGGCCACAGCTACTAAAGTATTATAAGGTACAAACTTCATTTTTTTTCCCTAGAACAAAAGTGTTGCCCTTGATGATTGAAAGTTTTACCTTACATATTCTTTATCTCCATGCTGACAAAAAGTGAGTATGCCACCAAGCAAATTTGTTTCATTTTCAGTGCTAATGAAATTTGTCTGCTCCCCTTCAGAGTGTCATTGATGATCTATACAAAAGCTTGAAGTGAAGCAGTGAACATTCAACATTCCAATTTATCCATTAGCGTGTGCTTCAGGAAGATTACTGAAATCTTGTTCGTTGAATAGAAATTGATAAATTTGGAACTGTAATGCAGTTGTTTGTTAGATTTATGTACTTATGAATCATGATGTGTATCCACTCATAATTACCATCACTTTCGTAGCTGGTGACTGCGTATGCAATCGAATCCAGTGCCGTTTACACGTAGATTCTTTTTTGTTTTTGTTTTTGTGTTTTTTGGCCCTTCTGGACAGGGTTCATTACATTTCTGTTCTTAATACTTTCCCCACATATGGAAGATGACATTCATATTATTGTTATTATTTCATTTTGATATGCTCGTCGGCTAGTCATTACACTAATGCCTTCAAATCCACTCTCCCTTTTTAAACTGAGCATTCTAAGACAGCAAACTTCTTTTTTTGCCCATATTAAACTTTGATGAAGTCAAAAGACATATCTACCTCAACAGATTTTTAATGAAAATTTAATCGGACAGTTTAATAGTTTAACAGCCTTTTTGCTGACGCTGAACTGTCTGATAGAGAATTACTCCTTCAAACTTCAAAGTCAATATTCTTCTATCTTAACAAATTTCTAATGGATACTCCATCGGACAGATTAACTACCTTCTATCGTCATGCCCGTGATAATTGTTTAAAGGGTCCTCAGGAATTTGTTCGATACAGGAACTACTTGCATTTCTCTTGATTTGGTACACGTCCCACTCATAAGATGACGCATTAGTCAAAACAAGCATTTCCTAATGTATAAAACAAATGGCTCTTTATATATTAAAAAAAAATCAAAATGTGCATGTATTAAAATGGGAAAGGATATAAGTTTGGATCAAAGCGATGTTAAAGTAAACCGATTAATAAATTAGAATTTTCTTGTAAGAACAAGTGATTTTTTTAAAAAGAAATGGTTATGGTGGGCGTTCAACAGATCAAAAATAATTTATTAAAATGGTTTAGAAAACAGCTCATAGCTAGATATATACAAGTTGAATTTGGGTGAGTCCAGAAGAGAAATTGGGTGAATTGCTAGGGGGAAACATGCTAGGCTAGCTATTTTATTCGAGAAAGAGCTTGTTTAAGGCGAACCTTTATTCTATTCACCTTCAAGTTGACGCTGACCTAAACTAGAGTTGGTCCCACCTGGCTAATGTATGCTCTCTCCCACCTTTTTAAATGAAAAAAGGTGGCAAACGTCTGTGCATCCAAGATGATCAGGTGGTGTTTCATCCATATTTTAGATTCCAATTATTAAGCGAGCACGCAATGCACCGCTTTCTCACAATGTTGGGTGCGCTAGCTGTTGGTTGCTCTATGCGCGCTTTGCTTTGCTTTGCTTGCCGTCTTTGAACTCATCCACCACTTTGAAAAAACATTGACAGACGAGGACACTCCAATGAAAGGCAAATAATTATTTATGTAGACTCATTAGTCCATGACGTGAACCAAATCATTCGTCAAAAAAGTGCAGGGACACGTAGCGCTAACAAACACGCAGACGATATGCTCACAGGTTCCATCGGGCAACAATAAAATTGGGTTGGCTATGTGTTACCATTTCTCCTACTCCGGGATTCTTCGACGTGTCCGTTAGGTGGAATTAAGCAACATTTCTAGTACTCTGGCTGAAGAAAACACTTTTCTAAGTACACGGGATTTGAAAGTATTAACATGCCAATTATTTACATCATGCGCCAGATGAATTATACGAAAATTAAGTGGACTTGTAAAGATAAAACGTAGAGAGAAGAGATGAAAATTCTCTAGCTCTTGCTAATTAATGGCTTCGCCAAGATGGTTTAAAATAAAGACTTAATTCGCTGGCAAGTCCTGATTGGCTGCTTGTCTGCGTTGCTGCTGCTGCTGCTGCTCTCTGAATCTGCAGAATGATTTGATCACCTAGAGTATTATTAATTAATGCGATCGTCACGATGTCCTGGTGCGGAGTGGTTTTAGCTGAACGACCACCACGCTGATGTTGTCTTCGCTCCCTCTAGAGACGGCAAGTTGAGCTAGTAAAGCGGCCGCCTCGGTGGCGTTGGAGCCGCTGACAGCGTCAGGGAACATCCTTGCCATCCGGCCATTGAGGCATTGCCTTACAATCTTGCACGCTGCTTCGTTGGACACCACGTCCCATAAGCCGTCGCTGGCTAATATGAGGAACTCATCTTTATCAGTCCTCTCCGTCACAGTCACATCAGGTTCTGATATCACAAATGGCTTCAGGTAGTAGTCACCTGCAAATTGTAATGCGATGGCAAACCATTCATAGACTAGTAATGATTTACATGAATTTTAATTCAACAAAAACATGTGACGCACGAAACAAACCAATAGATCTTGAGGTGGCTAAAACTCCCAAGACACGATAGCCTTCCCAATTGATAACCCTCCCTCCGGCAGCCTCCACTCTTTCCATCTCATCAGGTCTATCAGCCTGGAAGAATAAGAGATTCAAATTAAATATGAAACACAACACTCTTGATTATCAAACAAACTGTTTCTTAGAATAAAAACCGTTAGATATTGCACGAAAACCTGTTTCGACAAACAACATATATTATTGTTCTCAACAACTGGGCAGTAAGAAAATTGTATTTGTATAAAAAATTCACCACCATGACCAATTTTGCAGTTATAAAAGCTGACATTGGTTTTCCAGACGCTTCATGAAAACTAAAACATGTATACACAAACGAAGTTAAGCCCCTGGAAGGCCATTAATTAGTATTCCTACTGATTATGTTTTTCCTTTTTTTAAAGGTGAAAATAGCACCATGTATCCTGTGTAAGTATGAGATGATAGTTATATAGGAAAGTTAGTGAAATAAAGCATGAGCAAGTCTCCTGTAAAGTGTATTCATGTAAATGTTTTGTGACTTCGGCTTGAAACACAATCAAATCCTAATTTAACGTGAACCCTTTAATGCAAACAATTGGTGAAGGGAGCCATCAAGCCAATATGCTGTTGTGATTAATAATTACCATAAACATATGTCGTCCATGTTCAGGAATTGCCAAGTTGCAGATGTTTTGTTTTCAGTTAAAACAAATTGAGCAAAAATTCACATTGAATGAAAAAAGCATATCAGTAATTTGAACTTCGCAAAAAGAACACATTAAATGGCCGAGAGGAACAGCTGTCCCAGAATAAATTATGCAAGCCAGAGAATAGTTTAGCCAATTCGAAAACGGAACCATCAATGCTATACATGCATCAGCATGTAATACTAGTCTACTCTGGCATATAATTAGATTTTAACATTCCTTTGTCACCTTACTTGGATTTTAGAATTTAGATTGGTAGACAATAAACTGATGGACTGCTGCTGTCCATCTGCTTCCAAGAACGTATCAAAAAATAATGTCATGCCCGCAAAACAATCGGCATTTCTCCGAAGGAAAGCGAATTGTAGGAAATAGTTGGGGTACTATTTTTTAAAAGAAAGCTAGTTGGCCAAGGACACGGTACCAATTTGCTGCTCAGGTCAGTGCACCGTATCAAATTAAAATTGTAAGCTTAATTCAAATAAAATAATGTGGCCCTTTCTTTGGTACATTTCATATTGGGGTTTTGGAAGCCAATTTATTAAAATTCACGGCTAAATCCACAGATACACGACAAAAATCATAATTAAGAAACCACCTTTTTTTTCCCACTCATCTCTGATCTCCCACGTTGAACACACGCCATCTCGTAAACAATAGTTAACAATTAACATACAGAAAAATATATATATTAAAATTACCGAGGAACAAGTAAGAAATGTTGCATAATAATTTTTACTGTTTTTACCTTGTGGTCGACGGAGAGGGGTAAAGCGGCACCGCCGCGGCAGAGCACGGCCCTGGAGTCACCGCAGTTGGCCACCACGATTCGCTTGGTCCCCACCATGGCCACCACCGCCGTCGAACCCATCGTCCTCTCCGATTCGCCCTGCGCCGTTGCCACCACCTCGCCGTCCAACCTCGAGAAACTTGCCGAGATAATCTCCCTCCACCGCCCCTCTGCCCGGGGCCACCCCCCGGCCGACACTTCTTCAGCCAACAGCACGTGCATCCGCTCCCGGCACAGCTGCGCCACCCTCGCACCACCATGACCATCGTACACACCGAAAAAGTCGTACCCCGACAACCCACCTCTCCCGGCGAATCCAGGCACCACCGCAACCGCATCCTCCATCTCCCGCCTCCGACCGATCAACGAAACGGCCCCATGGGACAGACAAGGAAGCCGGGTCCCCTGCCCCTCCCGTCCACGGATCTCCCCGCCGGAGGCCAAGATTCCGATGAGGCCATCGTCAGCGTTGTGATCGCACGTGGGCGAAGAATTGGATCCCTCATCGAGTTGATCCTTGGATTGCTTGACCTCGAGGACTCCGGGCTTGGTGCGATGGAGTTCGATCCGACGCCGGCGAACAGATGTCGGCTTCTTGAGAAGGAGGGCCATGGTTTCATCTTCTCGAGACAATCCCAATTCGTCCGCGGGCTTCGAAGGGGGCTCATCGCTGCCTGCCATGGTTTAGGGCTCCAAAGCTACAAAACAAGTAAAGAAGCAGAGAACAGAGATCATTTAGAGGGAGGAGGAGGCCAAGGGCAGGCTGGAAGCGCTATTTAAAGTATCAGCGAAGAGGGCGACGGCATTCGTGGAGAAATGAGAGCCGCCGGATGCTTTCATCGGCAGCCGATGCGTGCCACCTTCGGGACGCTGGATGCGAGGACCATCGCGGAGCGGGGTCACCCGGAAGAAGACGTGGACGATCAAGATGAGGCTTCGGCTCGAACGTGGCGCGGACATTGAGAGGATCGGGATTTTGAAAATTTTCCAAGGCAATTTGTTATTTGCATCCCTTTTTTATTAAAAAAACAAAAACAAAAGCGGAAAAAAGGGGGTGTTGAAAAGTCCATTTGCGTGGGGGAGATGAGAGGAGCACGCTGCGTGAGGGAGGATAAAAGGAAGTCTTTTAGGGAGGCGACGTGTCGGGCCGATGGGAGTGGTCAAAGGAGCGTATAGCCGGCGGGGGATATTTATATAGGGAGAGACGCGTGGTGAGTCGTGGCTTGCGGTGGATAAAGCCTCCTTCGGCTACCGCTGCACTGACCCAATAGGATCTGTCAAATTATATATATATCTAGAGAGAGAGAGAGAGAGAAAACTTATCTCCTGGGTGTCTTATCATGTGCGACACATGAGTGACAGTGTCTCAGTCATCCAATTATCATGATTGTACAGTAACGAGAAATGTATAGTGTTTCACCCATGACGTTATCTTTTCCAGTGAGCACTATGGCTAACCCCTGAACCCATCGAGGTCGCAGTTGCTATCGCCGCCACCGATTGGCCAACTAAACCACAATCGAATTCCAGTCAGATTCTAAACAAATTGAGGCCGTCAATACTAGCGGCCGGAATTTGATCGAATTTTGATTAGAATCCGACCACAATTCGACTAGATTTCGATGCCGACTAGACTACAATCGGATTTCGATTGGATTGCAGCTAGAATTTGGCCAAACAACAACGACATTAAGGAGGTCACAGCGGTGAGGTGTTATTGTTGATTCCTCGTTACTGTGCATCATGTACGTACGGGTGGAAGACGTTATGCAGGAGATCAACGTCGTCTGTGTGTGTGTGTGTGT
>JBAMHZ010000001.1:75012-86376 GCA_037177395.1 Alpinia galanga | reverse complement strand
ACCTAATTTATGTTAATTATGCTTGTGAGTCTCTTTGTTTCCATCTTTCTCTTGAACACCTAAGTTTTGTCATTGCATTCTGGAGGAGGAAAGCTGTTGAGGCGTCAAAATGTCCAAGAATCCTATTGCAATCTATTTGACGGTGAGTTGAAAGAAAAATTTGTTTAGGGATTAATATATAACTTTGTCTAAATTCATAAATCAATTTTTACTATTAGAGATTAATGTGCATTAGCTTTGTGCATATATAATTGTATCTTTGACCGTTTTACTTTTTATAGGGGAAGTTAAGAATGCGATAGATACTTTAAGGAGCAATGGCGTGAAAGCTTTTGTGCTAGATCTTTGAAATAACAGGTATTCAAATAGTAAGATAAAGTCTCTTGCTTGTAAATTCTATTGTTAATATGCTCCTCTCTAGAACAGTGGTGGCATGATCATAGTAGTGTTATCAAATAAATTATGTAAGTGTCTTTGTTTTAGCTAACTGATGTTTGCAATTTGTTTCTTGAAAATTAGGTACTCAATTAAAATGAGACACCTTTGCTTTATAGTTTGGTGTTTGGTGAAGGAGTTGTAAATGATGCTACATCAATAGTGCTTTTAATGTGATTCAAAAATTTGATCTAGGTCATGTTGAATTCAATATAGTGTTACAGTTTGTTGCAAACTTTTTTTATCTATTTTTTAGCAAGCACTTTGCTTGAGCAGTTGTAAGTTTAGACTCAATTTACTACATATAATTGTAAACAATATATTTTTAATATGATTTGTAACCTCATACTTTATTCTGTTAATATGATTTGTTTGATGAAAATATTGTGAATCTCATTGTCTCTTATACTTATGAAATTATATTTATTATTTTAAAATTTTATTTTATTTTTTGTTAAAATACAATTTAGAGATTATGTATCAAAAATCGATTTTCGGTCTCTATAATCTTAATAACTGTTTTAGAAACCGAATATTTCAGTCTTTAAATTTTAAATATCTTAAATTTAGAGACCGAATGTGAAATTGATTTTTAAATTTAGAAATCAAATTCAGAATTGTTCTCCAAATGTAGAGACTAAATTCGAAGTCAGTCTTTAAATTTAATTTAAAGACTGAATTTGAAGTCGATCTTTAATTTAGAGACTGATTTTTAAATCGATCTCTAATTATTATAAACTAAAATTTTAAATATTTTCTGCCAGTGAATGAGACCCGCGCGAGTGTTTGTTACTCGTCGCGTGGCCATGGAGCAGGTATCGAGAACATCACCGCGGTCAGAGAAATCTTGAATACGATGGTACGAAGCAAGTCTCTTTGTCTCCCTGTCTCACTCTTTAAATCCGAACCCTGAGAGCCGTATCGCCGCCACTTGGAGGGAAGCTTCGTGCATGCCTTTCCAAGTGATTGGTGCGTGTAGGTTTTCAGTTTAGGCTGATCCGATCTTTGCCGTTGAGCTCGATTGAAATCAGAGGATGTGGTGGGAACTGGGAAAGACGTTCGTGAATCTCGCCGAGGAGGAAAAGCTCGACCGACAGAGTGTCAAGGCAATATTTTGACTTTCCAGATTTCTCGTACGTGCTTTTCCTTTTATTTGAAATATCTAATGTTGGCCACTCTACCAACTTTTGTTTTTCTCCTCTGTAATTCTCGATGCTTCCTGAGTAGCATGTCTTTGCCTAAGTTAATATTTCAGAGGAATAGTTAATTGCAAGACTGAAGCTCAACGATTATAGCTTTTGAGACCTACTTAATAAGATGGAGGTGATCTCACATAACTGTGAATTTGGTGCAGATTGGTAGGTCACCTCTCGGAATATTCACGAGGATTCATCATGCCATGGGAATGTTAGGATTGATTGATTAGGGATATATACCATCCTAATTAATTAACTTTAATTAAATAATTCTAACTAAACCAATAAGAAGCTGACAGACACACACATTACAGACATGTATTCTAGCCGACAAACTGGAATGGTATTGAATTTATTAATAGCTAGAACTACTGCAAATTAACAAGAGTTGAAATCCTTGGAGTCGAATATATTCATACTATTGGCAGAAGACCACCTCGTGTTGCAGTCGTACGTAGTTCAGTTTAATAGACAAAGTTATAAATTCAATTTGGTTAGAAGCTCCCTAGTAACCCATCATTGCTAGTGGTGCTGGGGAAACCCTTTCAGCGATCGATCAGTCATTTTGGATGGCATTAACCCTGTGAATGTGATGACAATCCATATATATATAGTCATTTAGAATTTAACATTTTGGGTTATTTTATAACTCAGTGGTTAAATTGAGTTAATTGGTAGATGATTATTGTCAAAATTCTGCAGACATTTGGATAGTCAGATGAGACTTAATAGGATGAACATTTTGAATCATTGTATATTTCAGGTTTTAGAGTGATCTTGGTTGATGGTTACTGTCAAAAATTCTACAGCCATAGTTCTTAGCCAAATTAAAGCGTAACAGTATGGATCATATTGCTACTGATCTTGTTTTGAATTGGCAGAATAATTAATTAATTAGTTAAAAGCTTACGATTTTTGGATTTATTTGTTTGTTTGTTCATGTTTTGTTGGATTAGTACTCATTTTATTGGTCTAGTGTTTTGTTTAAGCACTAGACAAGATTAAATCAAAATCTATTTTTTTTTAAAATGAAATAAAAATTTGATATATCAGACTTGATTATGGATGACACATTTCTGATTTCTCGCGCGGTGCCGTTGAGCGTTGGATTTCTGGGCCGCTCGTCCCCTCGTCCAATTCGACCGGCCGAACCCGACCGCCAGGATGGCGTTTGACCCTGCCCGCTCATCCCGCGGCGGCCTTCCGTCTTCGCTTCGCGTAATCACGTTCACGTGGGCGAAGCGGGGACCGCTAAAACCAGCGGCGTGCCGGATTCGTCGCCCTCCCAGACCGCTATAAATTCGGAAACGCCTTTTTCCAGCAGAATATCACTGGAACAGAGAAGAAAAAGCAGCCGCCGAGGGCGGAGGCGATTCGAGTCGCATTGCCGCCCCAAATCGCTCTCCTCCTCTTCGTTCTTCTCTCAGAGAAGGAAGAGGCAGCAAGAGAGATCCCAGGGCGTTTTGCTCGCTTTCCGGCTCTCAGCGGTAGATCTCGAAGGTAAATGGCAGGGATTCCTAGGGCTTCATTCGGTCTTGCGGCCATCATGGTCCTCGCATTGGCGATCTTCATCCCGGCCGTACGGGGCCAGGCCCCCGCTCCCACGCCCACCAGTGACGGTAATTTGATCTTTCCATTCTATTCTTTTATACTTATCTGCTAATTTAGAGTCCAAATCCCGCTTTATCATCTCTACCTAACGTGCCACATTTTCTTTTTTATTCGCCCCATTCCTCTGATTTTTTTTCTCTTACATAACGGTTTCAAATTTAGCACGATTTTTTTTTTTTTTTTGCGTCGGAGTTGGAATCTATCATCTTTTTAACAGTGGATCTTTTTTGTTCAGGATAAATATATTTTCCTTACTGTACTCTATGATCTTTAAAATTACAAATATTGTTAATTTCATCAGGAATTTCAAATTATGAGATGACTTTCAGTCTTTGAACCAATGTACCTTTCGGCATCATTTGCTTGTTTCATTGTCCTCATTGTCTCCTTACATTGCAACAACTCCTCCATCTTTGGTTGTATCACTGACATTGCAACAACTCCTTACTGCACGTTTCTCAAATTTTTCAACTTAAAAAATTCGTTTTTTGTGGACCAAAGCTTTCTAATCGACTTCAAACCATGATCCCAGTAGTGCTGTGTGATTGATTGAACGCTGAAATGTAATATTGTTCCCTCTTTTCTGTTTGGCAGGAACATCAATTGACCAGGGCATTGCTTACCTCCTAATGTTGGTGGCCTTGGTCCTGACCTATCTCATCCACCCCTTGGATGCCTCCTCCCCCTACAAGCTTTTCTAAGCCTCTTGGGAGAAGTAAATTTTCTGCTTGTGAGGGAAGAAATGTTTTGTTTTCTCGTACTGAATGTATTCTGGATCCATGTGATTATGTAGTGTTGAATTTGAACTTTTAATAGAATCATCATCTTGATTTGCCCCTAATTTTCTTGTTTTTGATGCCGCTTATTACCGTTTGTTCACTCATGAAATGTTGCAACCTGGTGGTCTGGAGATATGATTTGCAGCATCACATTGATTTGCCCTTGTTATTCAGGTCCTCTATCATTTCTTCACAAACGTAATATTGCAGTCTGGAAGAAGTATCACGTTGACTAGCCCCTTAATGATATTGTCACTCATGTCTCTTATCATTTGTTCACTCATAAAATGTGCAATCCTCTGGTTCAGAGATGTGATACCCCACCATTAGTGTCTTGAGGCAGCAAGAACTGCAGTTATTGGACTGGTCTTTTCCCTGGATAGTATAGTTTTATTGCAAATAGCTCGCTTTTTTGTTTTGCTACTTTGAAAGAAATTGAGAAATAATAATATGGGTAACATCACCTTGGACTATTGTCTATAGGATATGGCAGATAATTAATATTGCGTTAGTCAACCTGAAGAGGGCATGTGGAGCTGAAAAACGTGTTAGTTTATTATTGTGATTATTATTTTTTTTGTTGGAATGAATATATATGAAACATCTTACATTTAATGATAGACCCTTATAAAATTTTTGAATATATATCAATTTAAATTTGCCAATGTGTTTCATCAATTGCCAGCAAAATAATTTTAATGGATGATAGTGCTCTTAACGTTTAAAACTATATACAATATATTGAGTTCGATCATTTATTGGTATTTGTAGTACATTTTTATAGATTGTGTTTGGAATATTTTTTTAATTTGTTTTTGTATATTTTTTGAATGTGAAAAGAAGCTAATTAGCATGAAATATTATAAATGAAGAAAAATGAAATTACACAAGCATTGAATTATAATGGAGCCCTTGTTTAGTGTGCTAATTAAGTAGGCTTAGTTGTTTATATGTTATCGTTATTCGACATTAGATGCATCCATCTAAATGAAACTGGTTCATAAATCAATCAATGAGGACAAGGTGGAGGCTCTCACATGTCAAACATGGCTTTCTGTCAGCTTGACCGGATGCTCCTGCTACCCCACCGCAGCATGTGCTCCTGCTAATTATGGCAAAAGGCAGTCTCCAACACCCTTGCATTTCTATCGCAGTGCTGCGACTACGACTGGGATTGCGACTCGATGTGAGGCAGAAGCTACACTATCGCCCATGCTGTCTGTCACACGGTGGGGGAGGGAAAGCACATAGACTGATTGATGTCTCATGATGATAATTTGCACTGTTTGTTCTGAACGATACATGACATGACACTGACCTCTCCACTAGTGGTAGTAGTGGTCCGTGCACATGAAACAGAGAGCAAAAGAAAGAATTCATGGAGATGATACCACAAAAATGAAGAACAGTTTTCAATTTGGATCGGAACGGAAGCTTAAAAGACGGAAAGGATCCATGAATTCTTGTTTCATCTTCCATCCAGTATTATCCAGAGTATGGACGAAATATAGATTGTGTTGCACCGAACAATATCAACTAAAATTAAGAATTGTAAAAGAGAAACTGTAATTTTCACAGCCCTTGGTGTTGCCCACAACACTTTTCTTCTTATTTAAAACTAGCTGCTTACAGCACAATCAATCCAACCTATGGACGGAAACACCAACACTAAACAAAACACAACAAAAACGCTGGACCCTACAATTTATGATGCCACCCGCCTAAACCTAACAACTGAGAATTCTTTTTCCCTAAGCAGTTACTTTCTGGACTAAATCCTCGCTGGAAGCAGAAAGGCTGTCATCACTACTAGTATCCACATCTTTCATTAGATATTTGTCCACTTGTGCAGCAGCTTGCCGGCCCTCATTGATGGCCCAAACGACCAGCGACTGGCCTCGCCGGCAGTCCCCAGCTGCAAAAACTCCATCTACGCTGGTTGAAAAATGACCATACTGCGCCTTAAAGTTAGATCTGTTGTCTCGCTCTAGACCCAGTTGATCAGCAATTGTCTGCGAGGTTAGAATGATGTCAGTGATCAGCACTTGTTGATCAAGAATTGGGGCTAACTAAATGATGAATAACTTGATTAAATGGATTTGTACTGAAGATATTGTGCAGTAATAAAAACTCACTGCTTCTGGACCAAGAAAGCCCATAGCTAAGAGAACCAGATCGGCTTCTATAGTCTCCTCGGAGCCCTTGATTTCCTCAAACTGGAATTTCCCACTGCTATCCTTTCCCCAACGGACTCGGACCACCTCAAGGGCCTTCACTACTCCATTTTCATCTCCCACAAATCTCTTGGTCAGTACTTCATATGTCCGTGGGTCTTTTCCAAACTTGGATGTTGCTTCTTGATGACCATAATCTATGCGGAAAATACGAGGCCACTGAAAAGAAAAATAATTAGAAAATTGCATCGGGTGATATTTGGAAAATTAAAACAGGAAATGGCAACAAATATAACTCATCTTGAGTTCAAAAAAAGATTGTAAGTTCAAATACTGAATTTACTACACAAAAGACGTTTCCAAATAAAGCTTGATGTTTTAGTGTCTACGAGGATTACTAAGTTGAGAGACAATTGAAAATCCTGCATGATCAACAATACTTGACTAGCATAATATTATGTCTCTTCAATGTTTATCCTCATAATTGCAGAAAAAATAATGGATTGAAGGAAAGAGATAAACCTGTGGCCATGGATTTCCTGGTGCTCTTTTCTGAGGTGGCTCAGGTAGAAGTTCTAGGTTCACAATGTTTGTACAGCCATGTCGAATGGATGTTGCAATACAATCCGTTCCTGTATCTCCTCCACCAATCACAACCACTTTCTTCCCTTGAGCTGACAAATATTTACCATCCTGTAGATTGCTATCGAGCAGGCTTTTAGTGTTTGCATGGAGAAATTCCATTGCAAAATGAACTCCAGCGAGTTCTCGTCCAGGAACAGGAAGATCCCTACAAAAGAAATTCCAAGGAATATGATTCAATAAGTACCTTGGATGGATAAGATGTGAACAACTTAAATAGCAACTACAAAACAAAAACCAGAACGTTTGATAGAAATCTCAACCAGCTTAACTTGGACTAGGATTCATCAACCCTACCAAAATTCATTACTTAATTACCAGCGAAAAGGGCAAAAATATCTATCAATAGATGACCAAAATGCATAGGATAAGTTTGTCCTGGCATAGTGCCCAGTTTATGATACTATCTCAAAACATGTCCACCTTATCAATTCAATCACGGTTCTGTTATTATATGGAGAAAAAGCTTTCCAAACAATAAACCAGTTTTTTTTAAATTTGTCAATAAGGATCATGTATTTGTTAAAAAATAGTAACATGAGTTAAAAGATAATAATGAAACAGTATCCAAAGAGCAATTTACCTTGGCTTAGTAGCTCCAGTAGCCAAGACTATTGCATTATTCTGAGAATGGAGATGGTCAAGGGAGAATTTAGGATCTGTTCCGACATCAGCATTTACCACAAAATTAACACCTTCCTTGGACATTAGGTCAACACGGCGTTGAACTATCTCAACCTTGTCAGCCTTCATGTTTGGAACACCATACATCATAAGTCCTCCAATTCGATCAGCACGCTCATAAACAGTGACTAAATGACCCATTTTATTTAACTGATCGGCAGCAGCAAGTCCAGCTGGACCACTACCAACAATGGCAACTCTCTTCCTGCATTGGTTATACAAAATCTATCAATACCTCAAGTATCTATATTCACTATACAAGTCAGGAAGTCTATTCTTTCCCATTAATAAGCTACAATTTCATTAGCACAAAATAAAATCAGTCACACAAAGCAAAGATTACAAAAACCAATTGTTAGCATAAAGCAGAGATTACAAGAACCAAATGTTAGCATAATAATTTGAGGCCACAGCCACGTTCCTCTCCCATGTGTTAACAAAACCCATGAAACAAAGAAAGACATTATATAGTAGTTGGTGTGCTAACTTGATATCAGAGTCACAATTTAGCATCAGAATTATTACATGCAAGGACATTATGAGATGACATTGAGATCCATTTCAGAACATGATCGTTTATAATTTAATCTGTCAAAGTCACAGATATTAGTCATAAGGTATCAAGCAGATGGTAGTTAAAAAAAAAACAACAATCCCTACTCATCAGGAAACTGGAAGCAGACACCCTAACTGACATATAAATGCAGAAAACTCAACCAAGGAACACTAATTCTTTGGGGGTCAATTGAACCACTAGCTAGGTTGTCACAGAATCTATCATTAAAACAATAGATTGCTCAGGAAAGTAGTTTACCCAGTTCTTTTTTGTGGAGGACGAGGGACCATCCATCCTTCTTCAAATGCTTTGTCTATGATTGCACACTCTATACTTTTAATAGAAACTGGGTTCTCAATGATGCCAAGAACACATGACCCTTCACAAGGAGCAGGGCAGACTCGGCCAGTAAATTCTGGGAAGTTATTTGTCTCGAGGAGTCGATCCAGTGCTTCACGCCACCTATTTTGATGAACCAATTCACTAAACTCAGGTATTTTGTTTCCAAGTGGACACCCAGAGAGTTCCTGCAAAAAAAAAACAAAAACAAAAATAATTTAGTAAAATGAATATAATTGCTATGTCAAGTCATAGATGATTGAACATTTCACAGGAAAGGTAAGTAATATATAAATGGACTAATCATACTTTAGCAGTGTTAAAAGAGGAAGCAATACAGAATATGACATGAAAACATCCAGGAAAGACAGCTGAATTCGTGTTGAACCCAAAAGTACCAAAAGAACGAAGGATCTAAATGAGTGTTCTGGTCTGACCAGGTGATTGTTAGGTTATCAAGTGTAGAATCAAAGTGGCTGTTCTGGTTAATGCCTTTCGAGCATTTAAAAGTAAAACTAATACGCTCAATCAAAAAAACGTGTACAAACTTTTTGACTGAGAAGACAAATAAAAGTGTCGCATCATGTGCCATCCATAATATTGTTCTCTGCAAGCTCACCAGGACTAATATTGGGTTCTCGACTATATAGGATCAAATGACTATTCCATTTTATGCACTTTATGCTTTAGACTCAAGTACAACTTCATGCACTTGGATTTAAACACTTGATCAATGTTCTCTTGTACAAATAATAGATTTATCTAGGAGCTGATAAATGAACACTAACCATGGTAGAGTTTCCAGAATGTACTAATAGCTTTATACATTAAAGTACATAATCTGTTAACTATAAACTGTCAAATGAAAGGTATAAGCAGAACACAATAAACTAAAATGTATCAGCGTGTCAACTTTTAGCATTTTTTTCCCCACCAAATCTTGCAAGATCATCCAAGCAGTAACTTCAAGATTCTAGAATACTAACATCATTAAAATTGAAATATGACAACACAATGGATCATAACTATTTAGAACATACAAATTGGAAAAACACAGTTGTGAATAATCAAGTCAATCTTCTGGTAAAGATAAGTAATATCACCTGATGACAAAAAGGAGTCCCACAGTCCATGCAGCGAGCAGATTGTGTTTTCATCAGTGACCCAGGCTTCAACTCATTAGCAACTTCTTTCCAATCTTTGATTCTATCATTAGGATCCCTATATGAAATACCTTGTTGCTCATAAGCAATAAAACCTCGATGCTTGACAGCATTGTCTACCTGTGTTGGCCTTTTTACTGCAGCCAAATCTTCTTTCTGCAAAATTCAATGAATTACTTCTCTTTGCTACGAAACTATGAATCAATTCTGATAATGCCATCAAATTTGAATATCAGAATAAATAATGCACGCAGGCTAACCAAATCAAAGACAAAAAGTACTTCACATTTACCTTTGCAATCAAAGATGCTGCAGCCAATTTCTTGAGTTCTTCAAATGCATCCTTCTCCATCAGCTCTTTTTCTTCTTGCTCCTCAGATTCTTTGAGATTTTGCTCTTCTTTTATTTTCTGAAGAACCCTCCTATAATCCCTTGGAAAGACTTTCACAAACTTGGGCAGTAGAGATTCAAAATCAGAAAGGACTTCCCTTGCTAGAACACTACTTGTATGGCGTTGGTGTTGTTGAATCATCATTCTCAATGTTGTGATGTCTTCTTCATCCTCAACCTTTTCAAGATCAACCAACTCAGGATTGCATCGTGTCTGAAACAACCCATCCACATCAAATACATAAGCAATTCCACCACTCATACCAGCCGCAAAGTTTCTCCCAGTTTTACCAAGAATAACAACAGTACCACCAGTCATATACTCACAACCATGATCACCAACACCTTCAACGACTGCTCTAGCACCTGAGTTACGGACACAAAATCTCTCAGCAGCCATTCCATTGAAATAGGCTTCCCCATTTGTGGCACCATATAATGCAACATTACCAATGACAATATTTTCTTTTGGATCAAATTGGCTTTCTCTTGGTGGATAAACTACAATTTTGCCGCCGGATAATCCTTTCCCAACATAATCATTGCTGTCACCTTCAAGCTCAAGTGTAATTCCAGCGCAGAGAAAAGCTCCCAGACTCTGACCAGCACTTCCAAATAGCTTAACATGGATTGAATCAGTAGGTAACCCTTTCAATTTATAAAGTTTAGTGACCTCATGGCTAAGCATGGTACCAACAGCACGGTTTGAATTGCAGACTGGTGTCTCAATATAAACAGGCAAGCCTTTTTCAAGAGCAGCTTTTGATGAAGAGATAAGCTTCTGATCCAATACCATGCCCAGTCCATGATCTTGCTTCTGAATGCAATATTGATCTGCTCCAGGCCGAATATCAGATGCAGGCCTAAGAAGCAACGAAAGATCGATATTTCTCAATTTCTCATTGCTGCTAGCCACTTCCTTATCAATCTCAAGCATGTCAGCACGACCAACCATCTCAGTCATGGTTCGAAGGCCTAATTGAGACATTATTTCACGGACTTCCTCAGCCAACATAAAGAAAAAGTTTATAACATGTTCAGGTTCCCCAGCAAATTTTTCACGAAGAACAGGATCTTGTGTGGCAATTCCAACAGGGCAAGTATTTTTGTGACACTTCCGCATCATGATGCAGCCAAGAGTTATAAGCGGTGCAGTGCTAAAACCAAACTCTTCTGCACCAAGTAGTGCTGCAATTGCAACATCTCTTCCAGTCTTTAACTGCCCATCTGTTTGCAATACCGTTCGCCCACGAAGGTTATTTGCCACTAGAGTTTGGTGTGTCTCAGCCAATCCAAGCTCCCAGGGCAGACCAGCATGTTTTATGCCAGTCCAACGAGAAGCTCCTGTGCCTCCATCATGCCCAGATATCAAAACATGGTCGGCATGCCCTTTTA
>JBAMHZ010000001.1:48237-71255 GCA_037177395.1 Alpinia galanga | reverse complement strand
TGTGTTGGGGGGAGAGGGGGTGTCGATTGACACCTATGCTCACACAAAATTGGATCATTTTAACTACACAACAAGCAAGCACATCAAATAATAAGTCCTACCAAATGCTAAATCCTACCAGAATCAGATGAGCTAGCATCAACAATTGGCAAAAGTTTCTTCATTTCATTCTTTGACAAGCCTAGTTCCTTGCACTTCAACAATCCTTCGCGTGCCTTCATCCTTTACAGAAACAACAATAACAGAGTGTCAAGCTAATTTATTGGCATTCCACTGAGCACATGATATAATTCAGAACACCACACTTGGCTTCAAAACATACCAATTCACATTGCCTCGCAATGTGTTGATTTCTCCATTGTGTCCCAAGATCCGCATAGGTTGTGCACGATCCCAACTGGGAAAAGTGTTCGTAGAGAATCGAGAGTGAACCTGCACATTAACATGTTTCTCAGGGATCCGAACTAAGGCTATCTAAATTTGCACTTGGGATCTCTGCTAAGAATGTCATATAGCTTCTATCTGCACTCAAAAGCACTATGAGTTCTGTTTATCGTCATAGTCAATTCAAAATAACACGGGAACCTAAGCTACCTTCACCAACAATTCTTTTGACCGTCAAATTGAACTCTCATCCCAATGACCATGGGTAGCAGTGCATCATGATTCTGCAACATGGTTTACTAAGTTATCGACCATATAGATCTCGCCAACCCACCCAAGTTACTCAGTACTCAAATTTAAGCAGTACCAAATACAGAAGAGTGCAAGATATAATTCAGAGTGTAATGCCTCAAAACCTTATTTAACCTTAAGAGGGTTCCGCTACCAGTCTTCCCTTGCAGTCTGCTGTGATCAGAGTTCATACATAAAGAAGGAGGTCAGATAGGGTTGTATTTACCAGGGCCATGTAACTTGTAAACCTTTCATGTCCAAGATCTGCATAATAGTAGTCCCTTAGTTGAGCAGGCTTCAACTGACCTTTATAGACAACAGTCCTGCCAAAACCATATATATAAGAGATGCTTCTGCCCATAAACAACATAAATAAATTAAACAAATCAATTCGTTAGAAAGTTAATATTGTACTTTTGCATGATTAATTGTTTCATATATTGAAGAGAACAAAATTAAAACAAAGGATGGGCATATGTAGAAGTTAAAACTAACCTCGAGGAAAGTGAGCATATATAGAAGTCCTTAGCTCCACCATGCTGCAGATTGAGAGCAGCGCGGATAGCTACCATTGAAATCCTCCGTAATATATACATCTAGATTTATTCATATATCAAAGTCAAAACTTATGAAAACAAGTAATGAGAGACTTACTATCAAATGGGTCTGCATTATGATGGATACAAAGCTATAGACATACCTGTTGCTCAAGATCAGTACTGGACCGTGGACTTGGAGTGAGAAAAACTTGTTCAACAATTGGCTCAGTTTGACGAGCAGAGTCACCAAGATCTTGATTATTGGTCGGCACTGAACGCCAGCCAAGCACAACATGTCCCAAAGATTCTGCAACCTACAAGCAAGATCAATTATCAGGACATTTTTCAGGTATATATCATTTACGAAGATACATATGTGACTTGTAAAGAAGGAAAAGTAATCAGATATGAAATAAAAGAAAGAAAGGGGGAAAAATTATACTCCAGGTGGCTATCAGATATCCACACACAATAAAATTAACCTAGCATCCAATAGAAGTTGTTGTTGTTATCAAGGCATTAGTTTCAGCTATTTGAAATCCGCTACATTGATTTTATTACTAGTATTAAGGCCATATTGCTAGTAACATAAGCCATTAGTTCTATATAAGGTCATACCATACCACTAGTAAGATGAAAACCTTAAATCGTTATTTATTATGTTAACTAAATTTTGGTTTTCACTCTACCTCATACACCTTCAATCCTATCAATTTGACTCATCTAATTATTAAAGCTACTGATGGTGACTATAGTTGGAAGAGTTGAACCCACAAGAAACAGAAGATGTAAGGAGTAAAGAGAGACCAAAAATCCTAATTGATGTAATAAAAATAATTTAATTTTGAATATTACTAGTGCTACGGCCTTGCATATTGCTCAGTGGAGGGAAGCAATGAGATCCATGTGGCTGATCCAAATAGCTGAGATAAACACGGCTGGAAAATGAACAATTAATATGACTGACAGATTTCACTGTCCAAAGTTCTTATAATGTGTTGCAGAATTTTCTGTGCAAGTGTTACTAGTTCCTGTAAGTGAACCATTCACAATTGGTACCTTAGTGAAAACAACTTTGCTTTCTTCCCTGCGACTATCATCCTGTGGCATGAAAAACATACCAACTGCATACTGACCAGGAGCTGGAAGTTGAATGCCAACGTCCTTCGTGACCTGAAAAAACATAGAACAGAATCAGAGCAAAGGCATAAAAGAAAAAAAGAATTAGCATTGCATGTGTTCAACATTTTCATTGACTAAGCTAAAGTACCAATCAAGCATAATTAATCAAAGGCTACAAATCAAACAACCAAAATTTGACAAGAAACATCATGGCAAAAAAGTCGACACATGCCTCAATGAAAAAGCAATGAGGTAATGCCACTAGTATGCCAGCTCCATCGCCAGTGTTAGTTTCACAGCCACAGGCACCACGATGGGCCATTCGAACAAGCATCTCCAGAGAATCCACAACCTGCAAAGTTTATCAAACAAAAAAAAAAAGAGCCAAATCAAATAAATGTGCAGTGCAAGAGATGGTTATTCCCCTATCAGATGATTTTGATAGAATATAGAATTGACATGGATAGAAACACACTGTTTTCCGGTTGTAATCTCCAGATAACTCAGCAATGAAACCAACACCACAAGAATCTTTATCGAATGATGGATCGTAGAGACCTAAGGGCTTCTCTGGCACCTGAGACATAGACATGGATGGAGCAACAAGTCTTAGCTTAGGTGAACGTCCTGGACCATCGCTCCTCCAAAGCTGAACGCGCTCACAAGCTCGAAGCTTTGCTCCAACAAACTGACTCTGCAAGGACTGCCTTTGAGAGCGTCTAAAGTCTGAAAATCGCGCAGCTCTCACACCACCACAGACGTTGTGATTTTGGTTGATAATGGACGAGAGCACCAACGATTCATTTCGGAGCTTAAAGGCTAAGCCTGGAACTGCAGCCATGGTCGGCGCCCTCTATGTTATAAACAGCGGATTAACGCAAAAATGATTTTTTTTCTTCTGAAGATTACAATGAAAGATTGTATCTCGGCAAGCCTTGCAGCTTCAACCGTATTCAGCAACAAGGAAAACGATTTATCTTCAGAAAGTATCAGATCAATTAAGTCGTAAACGAAGAAAGAACGGATTCAGGGACACCGCTTTGTTACGGATCGTCTTTCCTAGACGATGGATTTCCCTGCACAACACAAGGAACAAGAAAAATAAACATAGATATTATAGAACACCCCCAGATAGATCTGCAAACACAGAATCTACCACTCCAAAAACAACAAAAGCAATAAAAAAACAAAGGAATCTATGCTTCCTGAACATCAACATGCAGACCAAAGTGTTTCAAGACAGACAAAAAACAGAGAAATGGACATCACATGGATCTCACAGAGATGATGCGATTTTAAAAAAAAAATCATGTTTTTTTACCTCAAATGATTAGGTAGGTCGATAGATCTCTTCTCATCACCAACCCCAGAGGATTCCTCCTCTCCCACCTACCCAACGAGCTCTGCAGGAAAGAAGCTACGCGAACTCACTCCTCCTCCTCCTCCCCCTTCGGATCTGCCACCCTCGCAGACACTGCCGGGGCGACCGTTCTGCCTTGATCGTAAAAGACCAACGGAACAAGGGAACAGAGAGGCACAGCGCCGCCAGACAGCCAATCCAATCTCCTCCCCCTCTCGAACCTCTCTCCACCTCTGCCCCTCTCTTTGCACTCTCTCCTCACCTCCTCGGGTTTATTTATACTGAAGGCGTCGGGTTCTCCGCATCGTCTGTCTCGTTTACCCCTCTAATCTCATTTTTATTATAATTTTCCCTGTTCATTTTATTTATTCCACTAGGTTTAATTCAAAATCAGGTAAATTTTAATCCTATCTGGCGGCCCACTCTTTCAATTAAACGCATCCATTTCATTTTTATATTTAATTATAGAAGAAGAAGAAAAAAAAAAAGAGGAAAATTCCTTCTTATCGGCGCACTGGGGAAAGCTTGTATTGACCGGTTAAAATAACGGAGGAGTGGGCCCGGGAGTGACAGCGAAGGGCGTGTACGGTCCCTGGCTCGGTTCCGGGCCTCCGCAGTGTCGCTTGCCTTATTTTAACTTCCGTAACGGAAATAGTTTGACGATTAAATTAATCGAGGCGCCGCATGGTCTGCCCGCGCTCACCCACTCACCTCTCCAGCACTATTACCGCGCCCATTGACTCGCCTGCCGATACAATTTATTTAAACCAAACTTTAAAAGGCAAACGCCAAAATGATCTTTTAGCTCGTGTAAAAAATGTTAAAGGACGTTTTCCTTTCTTTTTTTTTCAGACTTAAAACTTGGATTTATAAAAACTTCATAAAATGCCATTGTAAAGTTCGATCTTAAATAAAATTAACATAAAAAATTGCATTTATCTAGTTTTCATTTTTTTAAAAAAAAATCATTACAAAATTCTAAATTTTATCTTAAAAAAAAAAATCAGACTCTGATTTGTTCTTATCTGCTTAATCTGGAAGCTGGCAGTTAAAGCTGTATAATTCGGAAGACAATAGTCCATTTATTTATTTTTAATGCTGTACTTCTTCTATATTTCACATGTATTTATAGATGGAATAGAAGTAGCAGCCAAAGGCAAGTCATTCATGTGTTTTCGAAAGCTAATTTTAACAACATATTATTTTACATCTTCACGGTTTATCCTACTTGCGTGCCCCCTTGGTGTAAAATACCTAAAAAATAATTAAAAATTAGAGTTTAAATTTTAAACTCCGATGATTAATCAAAAGGAATTCTTTTAATTTCATCATCACTATTGTTGTGTAAAAAATTGAAATTCGTTAATCTAACAGCTCCTACTTCATCAAAGAACGTTAAAAGGATGTCTAATCTATCTAGATTTCATCTTAGGTATAGATCCTCCTTAGAATTTCAACAATTATGACCCTACGAGATAAATTAATTAGGATATGATATAGCATCATTGCCTTTTGCCAACGTTACAAGATTATGAATGATCAGTTTCAAAATTCTACTCAATGCAAATTTAATTGTGCCATAGACAAACACATCTTAATTATACCTCCCCTGATTTAATGGGAGTTTAAGGGGACATCGTGTAATATAATTTAGATTCATTTAATTTAATAGTTTTATCCAAAATGGTTACTATTTTCACAATATTAGGTGTCCTTTTGATGATAATAATGAAATAATAATAATAATAATAATAATAATAATAATAATAATAATAATACGCTTTTGATTTTTGACCTGATAAAATTATTAGGATAAATCGCGTGGCATGAACTAATTAATTAGATGTCATCGTATTTCCCACTCAGTTAAAAGTAAATGTGAATTAACAACATCATCAAAAGAACTCAATTCAATTCATCGAATTGGAAATTGTGCAAAATAATGCTGCGAGAATAATTAAATACGACAAAATCATGGCTTTTTGAAAAGGTTTATTAATTATTTACACACCAATATTCGATTGGTTTTGACGCGAAGTAATTTAATACGATGTGATAGTACTAAAACATGTCTCGATCAACGAGAAAATATTGGATCTATAAATGGATGGATTAAATAAAATCACCAAATTTGAAGTGGTAAATATCATCAATAATCGTTCCGTGTGATGAAAATAAAGTTACGAGTTTAATTAAACTTATCTAATAATGTCACTAAGAATCGGACAAGCCCCGAAAAAGAAACAAGGGCGGTAAATTACATGCCTAATTTTTAATTTATTTGAAGAATCCCTTTAAATCGATGCTTCCTCTCCTCTAAAAAGTCTGCTCTAGCGTGGCAATCAATGATAAAGTCACTCCACCAATTCATTAGAAAAGTTTCTGCTGTCGAATTTTGACTAAAGTGTACTCTTGGAAATTATGCTGTTTCAACGACCATAAAGTTTGTGATTTTTTGTAATGGTATTTAATTATTCTTTTTAGATTAACAACTGTAGAATTAAAAATGATTTAACTCATTGAATAATGGTGTCACAGTGAGGTAGTTGCTACCGCATGAGAGTTTATAGTGGGAGCTTTTTGAGCAAAATTGCCTTCTTGCTTTCTCCTCGCCTTTCAACGTCAAAGCTTTGAAATTGAAGTCTATACTCCAACTGTTTGATCGCTCTGCCTAGCAATTGGGACTTTTTTTAAATTTTAAATTTTAAATTTCGTTATGTTTACACTCTTTTTGAAATTACCATTGATTTATCATTAAATTTTGAAATCAAAATTTCATGTGTATAGGGCCTGCACTGACATCAGAAAACATGTAAATTGATCATTGAAAAGACAGGGCCTTGGAGAATCTCTGCCAAATTTATTTCTATTTCCATGTGTTGGCTCCGCATCTTTAACAATTTTTAGGATAAACTTAGGTTTTTTTTGGATGATTAGAGGTCGTTAGTCGAGTTGCTTTCAATTCACGCAAACTGAACTGATCACGATCGGATCGGATGGGTTCGGTTCAGATTGACAATGAAAGCGAACTAAGATAAAATTTGAGACGGAAAAAGTCAAGTAAATTCAATTTCTAAATAAATTGGTAATTATATATATATATATATATATATATATATATATAATTCAGTTACATTTGGAATCGGATATTTTTCCCAAAATCAACATCCACCCACGACTCGCACGAACTTGATCATCACAAGCGTTGTTTTCCATGGAGCAAGAACCTGGTGTGATTCTTTTCGTGCATGAGATTGACGTCGCCTAAATCTTATCTTCTCTCTCTTTACAGTTTTGCAACAACATAACGCCAACACCTTCGCTTTCAAACATCGCTACGAATTCGAATTAATTAAACACGGTTCGCTTCTGGTTTGTCCATCTCTTTAATATTTTATGAATTATATATATTCCATCATTCCAACGCCCAAAAAATAAACAACGCCGCTCGTAATTTTGGACCCTTCTCGTCTTCTCGTGCAAAGAGACAATTGAAAATATTCCTGCAAGCCCAACCAATTAAAGCGGCTCAGTTCCACTTTATTTATACAGCTAGCACAAATTAAGCGCATTTGACCATTCATAAAAAAAAAATTTAAATTTAAAAACAACAATAGCAATTTCATTAATCTCGAGCTTCAATTAAAATTTATTTGGAAGAAAAGTTGTGTTTTTTTTTGGGTTAATTAATTACTCGTAAAGTACTTCTTGGAAACATATCATTTTTCCGGAAGAGAACTACAAGATGAGCTAGTGGTGCAATTAATTAATTAAGTTGAATAAGTTTTAATTTATTTTAGAAGATAATAAGAAATATTTATACAGCGTCGATTAGCCTCGTCGAAGAGGCAACCAATATTTAAATTTCAACCCGGGTTGCGATAATTAAGCAATACTTTTATTTTCAATCCGACAAGTTTGTTATTAAATTCTTCAAATAATTTAATATTTATACTGCGTGCACAAAGTGCCAAATGGAAGCAATATAAACTGAGTTCTTCAGTTAAACAAAATTAAATAATATTTATTTATTTAAAAGAAGAAGAAGAAGAAGAAAGTTGTGGATTGAATGCAGAGGAGAAAAACACAACGAGTTATTGTCACTAACAGTTGTCACGGACTCGACATCTTCTATTTTGAGCCACCTCAGCTAATTGACGCATAGTAAGCTATAGGATTTCACGTCCAATTTGTCCTTCAATGCCAATTATTTATATCCTTTGCAATATTAATAATTCATTGCCATTAGCTATTTAATTTACTACCAGGCCAGTTAACTTAGTAAACAAATTATCAAAATTTACATTATATAACTCAGATTTAATTTAATTTAGGTCGTTACAAACATCGCTGGGTACATCGAAAGGATTCCCAAGTACTTTGAAATACAAAAGGCTGAAAAAATTTCGACTGAAATTTAAAAAAAAAAAAAAAAAAAACTAATTAAATTATCGTGGCCAATGATTTGACTTTTGAAACATGTGGGCTCTTCGACGGGCCCACTATGTTGGCCCAATCTACTGCTCATTGTGATATATGATCATGGTGGCGGTGTGATATTTGATGAGATATATCGGCCATTGGAGTTCCCGAAGAGGCCCCCAACTCCTAATCCGCGCCAAAGGTCACTTGTAATCGAAGGGCAGTTATTAGATGTCGATTTTTATAATAAGAAATAAATTCTGGTGTGGATTAATTTGATTTTAACCTATTTCTTGGAGTGCACGTGTGCGTGTCGAATTTGCAGCACAATAATGTGCTAAATTGATCTCGGTCGACAAGCAAAATATTTAAAATGTTAAAATAATTTTAATTTCTAAAAAATAAACAAAAAATACAAAAAGGCATCAATCAGGTTGGCCGGCACGACGTCATGTCGGGAGTGAGGGAGCTCATCTGCCGGGGACGCTCACGCCGACAACGTACGAGTCGGTGGAGGAGGAGCGGAACACGAACCGGCTGGATCCGTGTTCCATGTACGACGAAGGCATGATCAAGGTGGCAAAGTTGCAGGGGCAAGGGCAAGGGCGGCGGGCCGGCCGTCCACACCCTAGACGAGGTCGACAGCAACTAGGCGCAGAGAAGAAGCCTGATGCCGGCGAAAGGATTTAGGTAGTATCATATGTATATACTAGCAATTAGCAGCTTTGCAATAGCATTAGCAAGTTCGAGTGCGCATGTAAACCTGTAAAGAGCAATTGATCGTAGTAAAGTAGCTTGGACAAGGTTAGAATTTGAATCCACACGATGAAAGACTAATGAAGAAAGAGAGCAATAACATCAATTATCTATGACAAATCACAGAGTCATACAACAATCTCCGTACAATACCTCCACACTGAAACAAGTTCACTCTTCAATAATCGAACATTATTTGCTAGCATACGAAAAGAAGGTACTTAATTACCTCTCAAAACAATTTACACACTCTTTAGACAAAAGAAGGGGACACTGAAACCTCAAATCCTGAAATTTGGCTGCGTGGACACAATTCTTGTTCCTTGTTAAAAAACTAAACTGGAACCGACAGTAGAAGTCGCACACACCAAATTTGAGTGTATATCATCTCCTTAATTACTACTTTGGTTGACTGTACAGGTCATCTGGAAGAGTAACTGTATTAAATACCATCGCTCGTAGTTAACAGGCATGCAGCAGGCCATTCGTTCCCGTTACCAATTGCATTTGCAAGGGGTTTTCCGTTGGCTAGGCTCTTGGGAGATTTCTTCATGCTCCCATTTTGATAAAATTTAGGGGTGAAGAAGCCATTACTCGCTGGATATTGAGGGATCAGGTTATTGTTCTTTGGACCGGAGACCTTCAGCCAAGCATCCAGTTGGCCGCATGATGCTGCTATAAGCCCTATCAAGAGATTTTGCAACAGGAGATTTTTTTATTATTTTACTCTGCAGTTCTTGGATCGTCTAGACAACAAATAGTCTTGTTTAGACATCAGATATTTAGATAGAACAAATAATGCTACGTTGTTTCATCAGCGTCTTGCAACTACAAAAATTTGGATTTAAGATCTATTTGTTTCACGGAAAATATTTTTCTAAAAATATCAATTGAAAATGTGAAATTTCCTAGAGCAGGCTAAAATCGCATTGTCTTTCAACTGGATCCCAACACCCTAGGTAAGGTCATGAGGTGAAGCACAATTAAGTACCTTGGTGCCTGCCTGACATGAATCCACTTAATAAGGCAAAACCCAGCTTGACCCGGTTCATTTGCATCTAGGCCAATCCATGTTTGTTCAGGCAGGGCCTAGTTGACACCTCTAGTATATTTGTATTCGATTTTACAGTTCCAGGAATTTTGAATCTTGAGCAAATATGCACGTTAAGGCATTACCTAGGAAAACAGCAGAGGGCTTCCTCGCTCGCGATTTGAATTCTGGATGAAATTGAACACCAAGGAAATAAGGGTGTGAAGGCAACTCAATGATCTGCATCATCCGTGAATAAAAATTAGAACAATTTATAAACAAAGAGAAATTGAAAGAGAGAAAAAATTTCAGCTTCCTAGCTACCTCCATGCGTCGACCTGTCTCGTCTTTTCCAACAAAAGCAAGACCAGCTTTTTCGAATTCTGGGACCATACTAGGATTCACCTGTAAGAAGCTAATGATACGGGAAGAAATACTTGATAATGCTACAGTTAAGTGGCATTAGGGTAAGGTGAAAAACCTCGTATCTATGTCGATGCCGCTCATCCACAAAGCTAACATCGCCGTACCTAAAGAAACGAGATAGTAAAAATCGATATTAAGAAAGCATCTAAATATTGCAGTTGGACAAGACAATGTCTACTGTCAAAGGAGACTTTTGTGCTTACAACTTTGCAGATTTGCAATCAGCAACCTGGAAAAGAGTCCTCCTTGATCCAAGTCTCATTGTGCCTCCCATGTGAGTCTTGGAGACCTTTATGTTCATTGAATAGATGTTAAGGAAGGACCTTTATGTTCATTGAATAGATGTTAAGGTTGACCCATGATTTATGCCGAGAGTAAAAGATGTTAATTACCTCCGGCATAAAAATGACAACAGGAGTAGACGTATCAGGATCAAATTCCATACTGTTTGCCTCCTTCAAGTTCATGACAGAACGAGCAAACTCGATGACAGCAATCTGCATGCCAAGACAAATGCCAAGATATGGAACTTTGTTTTCACGTGCGTATTTAGCAGCTAGGATCTTCCCCTCCACACCTCTGTCGCCAAATCCTCCTGGAACCAGTATGCCATCAGCACCCTGTAATATGAGACTGTTAAGAAAAAATATTTTATTTTATGAGACTAAACCTAAGAAAGAAGGCAAAGTTCTTCATTCCAATATATAAATTAGCAGCATAATTTAGGGAGTACCTTCAATAGCCTCCATGCAGCTTCATGTGCAGTGGGTGCCTGTTTTTTTTTATAAAAAAACTTGCGTGAACAATTCCCAAAATAATTCTAGAATTTATCTTGTCAAAGAATGGACCTCTGATGCAGTAGCTTCTTCGAGATCAGATGAAGGGACCCAATCCACAACAAGTTTTCTTTGGCAAGCAACAGAAGCATGCAAAAGAGCCTGCAAGGTTCACATAGAAATCCTTTAGGACACCAGGAAAGAAGAAAGCATCATTTATGTCAATTCTTGCATGATAATGAAGAAAGTAATAGGTTCTGGCTTTCAAGGCAAATTGTGATTCATGTAGTGAGTAAGAAAGAACAAATTAAATAAAGCACATCTAGCAACTAGTCATTTTATCTTCTAAATGAGAAGGATTAGAAACACATACCAAATTAGAAGCAGCACTGTACACGTTATCGCTAAACTTTTGTTCATGAAAATATCATTAAATATGTTTCACAGATTTCGCTTGTAATCCTGATTCTGATTCCAAATGTTATTATATTTCCTAATAATCATTCTATCAGGGGATGCTGAACTAGAGAAAATGTTATGTGATGGATTCAGAGTCCATAGCTTCTCCAAGAATGTTGTCCTTGTTCATTTAAATAAGTCACTTCATGTGTGAGACTGGCAACCAATTTATAAGCACATGGAAATGAAGGGTATGAAAGAGCATCTAATCATAGCATCGCTAAAAACATAAGATGATATAAAAAATTTGCATCATAAAACAACAAAATGATCACAGATCGGTCCAGTTAATACAAGAATTAAGAGCATAAACTTCTAAGTTGAATATGACTCCACCTTCAATACAGAGAGGTATGAATCAGAAAGCCCGGTATATTTTCCTACCATAGCAATCCTGACCTGAAAATTAAATGACAGCTCGATTATTATTTAAGATTTCAGAATTTTCCAGTGTAAAGCAAAATACTGAGAGAGAAAAGTTTCACACAGGATCATGCAATGCATCAGAGAGTTTTGCTCTACCCATCCATTCTTGCAGCATGGGTTCCTGGGCATATCTGCACAAATAAAAGACTTTTATCAGCAGGTGGAAAGGGAAACTACTGAACACGAAGTGATAGTGATCGAAAAAGTAAGCCAGTGAGCCACACACCCTTGAAGATTCAGTAGTTTCAGAAGCGCTTCATGTGTCTTTTGCTCCTAGAGGTGAAAAATGTTAGTGACCAACTGAAACAACCTTAGAGAGTGATTGATTCCACATTATTGTCAAAGTAATATAGTCTACCCTCAACATCAAAGGAACGTGCCAGATGTTTGCGACATCGTGAAGAGTGACTATATTCGCTACCTGAAAAATAAAATGATCGGACATGAACTTCAAAGCTATACACCTGCTTTGCCGCTGCATAAAGAAGAACGAAGTAGGAGATTGAAAAACTTACTGGGACATGGCAAAATTGTGAAAGTTTTTCTTTTACATTTACATCCAAAGGCTGTCATTAACCAAACAAGAACAGAGACATATCAACACAATGAGGATAAAAATAAATAAAAATGAAAATACTCAAATGGAAGAGTTGTAGCAAATGATGATATAACTGTAACCTTTTCACAGCGGCAGGCAAGAATATTTGGAGTAAGTCCAAGTTCTCGTAGACCCCTAACACTGTGTTGTGTAGGCTTTGTTTTCTTAAAAAAAAAAAAAATTGTTGTCCATAACAGTCTAATATAAAAAAAAAATGGTAACGAAAAGACTCCAATGTGGACTCATTATGTTATCTGGCTGATAGTCTTTACCTGCTCGCCCACTGCTTTAAGAATTGGTATAAGACTGACGTGAACTAGACAGAAATTTCCTGATCCTGACCAACGTACAGGCAGAAATCACATTATCGAGAAGGATCAGTGCCTAAGCTCTAGAAGCCACTATACTTTGACTGGTTTTGGCAAACTTTTCTCACCTACACGATAAGAGAACTGTCCCAAAGCTTCTATGAATGGCATTGATTCGATATCACCTAGACACAACCTCGATGTTAATATTGTGTCAAGTAATGTGATTATATGGAAGCACATATGAACAAACAAGGGAAGATAATGTTAACAAGTATAATTTATTTTTTAAAAATTCTTGCAATTGATTTAAGAAAGAGATTAGGAAATTTTACCTATAGTTCCACCCAATTCTATGACGCAGACATCAGCTGGTCCTTCTTTACCGTCCACAGGTATCATTGCTGCACGCTCAATCCACCCTTGTATGGCATCTGTGATATGTGGCACAACCTTCAAAATAAAAGAATGGTAAGTAATGCAAAGATGGTATTAAAAACAAAGACTCCAGTTGGCTTAATGGTATAGAGAAGAAGACATACTTGGACTGTTTTCCCGAGATAGTCACCCCTCCTCTCCTTGTCAATCACAAACTAACAAAGACGCAATGTCCAAGGCAAAGTCAGTCTATCCGTTAGGAACAGAAGTGTGGTGCGAAAACAACCAACACAAGTCCAACGGCATTAGATGTCTTAGGATCATAAGCATTCGTATCGCGAGTGGCACCTGATAGATTTTTCCTGTAGTTATATTGTTGTCACGAGTTAATTTTATATCAAGGAAGCGCTCATAGTTTCCTAGGTCCAAGTCCACCTATTAGAAAAGGAGAACCATCAAAATAAGTGAAATAAATACAAAAAACCAACATCCAAATCTTTCGTAAACATGTAGAAGTAAACTAGAATTAGAAAAATTTTGCCTTTTAGAGTGTTACAAAGTATAATAGATAAACACAAATGTGTTTTACCTCGCCACCATCATCTAAGACGAAGACTTCGCCGTGCTCAGATGGAGACATAGTCCCAGCATCGGTGTTCAGGTAAGGATCTGTGGAAGTCCACCAATAGAAACAATAAATCATTTGGATTAAAAACAAGAAACATGGATAACTGTGGATAGAAAATGACATGAACCGAAGACTTTTCTTTTTTTCCAGTAGTTTGGGGGAAAACTGAGAAAAACACTGTCTAAAAAGAAGCGATGACGAGAAAATCTTAGCGTTTGACTGAAGACGTCTACAGAAGGTCCTTTTTGGATCACAGTTTACACAAGCATGCATCATCAATAAGCCAAAGAATTCAAAGGATGGCCGCCAACGTTCCTATCGATAAAAGTATGCAAATTTTCACTTGCCCACTTTCTCTATTTTTTTTTCTCTTTCTCTCTCTCTCTCGCTCTCTCTCTCTCTCTCTCTCTCTCTCTCCAGGAATTAGGAATCTTATCGGACATAGGACTCAAAACGGAGAGCTTTGGATCACCCACTCCTCATTGGAAAGTGACTACAAACCAATCGCACCCGCGGTATCACTCCAAAAAGTAATTAAGCGAAGTTACAGCAAAATCAATAAAGGGAAAAGATCTGACTTTAAACGAAGAACAAAGGGGAAATTACAAGGGGATTCAGAAAAAAACCAAGAAAGAAAGGCGAGAAGCAATATGGATCGGAAGGGACGAAGCTGACGCCACAGTTCTACCTCGTCAGAACGAAACAATGACCATTTTCCACCCAAAACAAGAAAGAAAACCACAGTTTGGAACGTAAACTTGGTGGAATCAAGGCAAGCACCGATTTTAATAGAGGTGACGCGGACTCCGCACGACTTGAGGAGGACGCCGATGCTGCTCGCTGTCACCCCTTTCCCCAGCCCACTCACCACTCCCCCTGTCACCAACACGTACTTCATCTCCTTCTCCGGACCGTGCGACAGCAACTTCAGAAGCCTAGGTCACAAAACAAGAAGCAATGCCTTCTCTCTCGCTCAAAATAATCACCGTGCAACCGCGGAGGAAACTGAAGATATGCGAGGGTATTATTTATAGATCTGCTCACCGAACCATTTTTCTATTTTATTTTAATTTTCGCTTTTTGTCTACTTCGGAGTTGGGATACGCCAACGACTGCAGAAAATTTGGTAGATGATTGGGCCTAGAAGACGTTGAGACGGAAGAATTGTAAAAAATAAGAATTGGATAGCATTCATTATTTTAAACCGATTTTAAAATGCTTATTTTTGTTGTCTTTTAAAAAATATAATTCGGTAGAAAATGCATTTTGTGATATTATTAAAGGCAATTAACTGTTATTATATATCAAATAATTAGGAAAAGAAAATAAAGAATTAGTTAATTTAGTAGGGAGGTGATTTCATTTTTTTTTATTAGTTAAAAACATTGGCACACTAGCTCGATGTCAATTGCCACTTGGTTCTAATTAACCAATTTGATGGGTATAAATGCACAGCACTGGTTAATTAATAAGTTCAAATTGAACACCATCTTCTTCTCTAATTCACCCTTGAATCTGTAAATGAACATAATAACTACTGTTTAATAATAAGAAATGTCTTTATTCGATTAAGAAGTAGTGGATCTAGATTCGTTTCTTTTTTTTTTTTTGTGAATTTAGGTTTATATTGAACCGCTTAAAAATGACTTTAGTTATTAATAAAATCTAATGTTTAGAGAAACAGAATATTCCAAGTCGAGCAAGAAAATTCTTAGCCTCCATCGACGATCGGCGGCTGCGAGTTGTGCCAGCGCATGTCTATAAATTGGTGCCGTCGCCTTCGCACTCAATGAAGCCATTTTTCCAGCCCATAACTGTTTGGATAAACTCAATCCGCTATTCACATCATTTATTAATAACTTATTTACAATATCCACTATTGTGTATTTAATTATATTATATTTATGGCTGAAATACCATCATTCTTTGTCCTTTTTATCTCGTATTTGCCCTCATGTGTATATTTAAATCCGACAAGCCGATAAAATTAATTGAAAAAAAAGGAGTTCAATTGGGGTTTGGTTTCTGAAAAAAAATGTGTCCTTTTCTATTTCTAACTTATCCAAATGTCAAGGTCATTGTCTTAATTTATTTATATGCAATTTGAAAGCTAATGAAACGATTTGATTTGTTCTCTTACATATAACTGTGATTCATTTTTGATTTTCTTGTGAAACCAGGCATGAATAATTATATCCACGCCGAGATGTGAAACGCAACGCATCTTAAGGTAATATATATTTATTTTTTTAATTGTACGGGAAAAGTAATGCATGTATGAATCACATTTATTTAATGATTTTAGGAGAGAGAAAAAAAAAAGAGAAGAAGAGTGTGTTAAGGACACTCTGAGAAACATAAACTGGATATTGAACTGTGTTTATTTAATGATTTTGGAATAGCAAAGTGCCAAAATTAAAGACGCATTGCGCATGTAGGTCATCTACAAAATCAAAATATTGGACTAATCGAATAGACATAGGCTAATTAAGTCCTTAAAAATACTAACCAAATTCCACAGCTCCACGTAATTAATCAAGAAACATTACCCACCTAACTTCGAACGCACCAAAGTAATTAATTACCTATATTAGCCAAATTAATTAACATATCTGGTCCAAAATTGCAGTCGGTCTTTAAATTATGACTCAGCTCCACGTAATTTCGGCACGTGTCGCTGAAGGCGAAGCTGGTCGTATTTAACCCCTGCGGCTTTTATACATTTGCCACCGCTGAGTAGATGTAGTATTTTAAAATGATCATGCCGCATGCATTCGCTAGGAGCAACAGATGCAGCATCCACGATTAATAATTATGCAGTGTCACATATAAGCAGTAGCCAGCAGTTGGTTGGTTTGTGTGACTGCTATAATACAATTAAAAAGGCAGTGAACTTACGTACGTGGCGGGCCATGCGTGGATACATGCCTCAACACCTGCATGTTTTTGTCTGCCAGCCCTCGTGTGTCTGACAAGGATGACTTGCTTTACAATCTAGCAACTGCTGCAAAGTCACTGCTTTCGAATTGTCAACTCGTAGATATTTTGCCCGATAGGAGGAAAGTATATGGACCGGAATTGTACGGTTATCTCTCTAACTCCACGGTCTAAGCAAGAGCAATTGGGCCTCATGCATCTTCTTTTGAGTTGATTATTTACGTTGGGCCGCATAGCACGATGGTCGGAGGACCGATAGTTATTTTGGGGAAGTGGCTGTGACCGAGTCAGAGGCTGAGAGGAAAGAGTGTGTGTGTGTGTGTGAGAGAGAGAGAGAGATGTTTATGTGCTTGAATATGTACAGTTCTGTAAAATAGTAAGATCACTAGTATTTCCTTTTGCATGATTTAGCTTTGCAAGGAGCAACGATATGATTATGAACAACAAATTAGTTTCAGAAAAGCGAGAGAGAGGTAGAGAGAAAGAGCCGGGAGAAGCAGGAGCAGCCCTATCTTCTCGTCTTGTAACATCGGACACAAAGGATGAAGAAGCTGAGGAGTCTGTAGCCGCCGATAAAAGCCAGCATCACGCCGACATGGCTCCACCTCTGCACTTCCTCCACGCCCTGCTGCCTCAACAGCATCCCTCCGTCGAAAATGCAGTGACCATGGATTCCTCTGCTCAAGCACTGCCTTCTTCCCCTCTCCCCGCCGTATTCGTTCAGCACCAACGCCTCGAAGGGGTATTTGAACAAACTCAGGTAGTGCATGAAGATCCAGTACCTGGGAATGCTGTCCCTGCTGATGAAGTAACCGGAGAAGAGGAAGAAGGCGCCCATCAGCCCTGAGATGACCGAGTTCCCCATGATGAAGCTCGGCACCAGCGCGCTGAAGCAGGCCACCAAGGAGTTGGCCATTAGCATCACCAGCCACACCACCATGGCGAAGTAAAGGAAGCTTTCTGTCTCCCCCCGGAGCCCCACCAGCCAATACACCGGCACTGCGAAGAAGAGCGCTTCGGCGAGAAGGAACGGAAGGAACACGAGGGCGTTCGCGATGGCGTAGGAGGAGACTCGGTAGGCTCCTCGCCGCGTCTCCATCTCCAGAATCCTCCGCTCCCTTAGGAAGAGAGGGAGGCCTTCCGTCGTCGAGGAGAGTAGGAATGTGAGGCTGAATGCGAAAAATCCGATCTTGGCTTGCAGGTTGCTCACGCTCATGAAGATTGTGCCGAGGGCGAAGCCGGCGGCGATGGATTGGAGCATTTTGGCCGCGAATAATTCGCGTGTTCTCGCCACGTTATGAAAGAATCGACTGGCGAGGATGGAAATTTCCCTTATTCTGTAATTGGCGTAGTAGATTTTGTCTTCCTTGGTGCTTGGATAAGGGATTTTGCAGGCGGCAACGGCGGCGGTGTCTTTGTGGGGAGTGATGTCGAGGAAATCAATGGCTTCCATGGCGAATTCTAGGGCATTAACATGGGGAGGAATGCAATGGCCAGTTTCCTTGAGTCGGCTCTGCAGTTGAGAAATGGAGCCCTGATGTCGCACCGAGCCGCCATGGATGAGCAAGAGCCGGTTGATGAGCTCCAAGATTCGAAAACCAGGTTGATGGATAGTGAGGATAACGGTCTTCCCCTGTACCAACGCCATGGACCGGAGCAGCCTCACAATGTGCAGTGCCGCGGCCGAGTCGAGCCCGGTCGTCGGCTCGTCCAGGAACACCACCGCAGGGTCGTGCACCAGCTGGACCCCGATAGACACGCGTCGCCGCTCACCGCCAGAAACTCCGCGGTTCCCTCCGCCGCCGATTCTCGACGCTGCCACGTGGTCCAGCCCCAGGTCCTTAATCAGTTCCCGCACACGCGCCGCCGCCTCGCTGGGCGTCGCCCTCAACCTCAGCCGCGCGCTGTACGCCAGCGTCTCCTCCACGGTGAGCAACGGGAATAGCGCGTCCTCCTGCGTCACGTACCCAGAGACTCGGCAAAGGCGTGAAACGTCCATCGGCCGGCCGTTGATGAGAATGAGGCCGGAGACTCTGGTCGGGTGTATCACGCCGGCGAGCGCAGACAGGAGCGAGGTCTTCCCTGCTCCGCTCGGCCCGACGATCGCCGTGAGCTCGCCTGGAAGCGCCCTGCAACTCACATTACTCAGGATGGGCCTGGAAGCAGCGGCACCCAGTCGCAACGTGCGCTCGCAGGTCGTGGAGAGGTCGTAGGACAGGCGCTGGGTTTCGATGAGGTATCGCTGGCGATAGGCGTCGAGCGGTGCTATCGATGGAAGCTCCATGAAAAGTGGAGAATAGAGATCAGAAGAAAGCAGAGGATTTGGACGGGACAACAAGTAGAAGAGATGGAGAGAAGACAAAGAGGATGAGCTAATTCACACCAACTTCGCTGCCATGGCATACTTCATTCACTGTATAATTCCTTCCAAGCATTGACTCGCGTCGATTATATCGACGCTGGCCACGAATCAACCTTCATCCTCGTCAAATTTCGTTCGAATAGAGAAGGTTTAGTTCCACCAAATGTTTTCGCTCCAAGGGAAAAAGTTGCACCAAATTGCACCAAATTCTCAATCAAGAACTGGTGGAGTTTGGCCGGAAAATAATGAAATTTTAATTTCAAGTCCTTCCAAAGTAGCTGATGCTTAGATAGATCAATCAAATTCAAAACAGGCTTTTGTGGCGACAAAATTACAGACAGGCTTAAAATAAACAAAATGTAAATTAATATCTGATCAGACTTGAAGGAGGAATTGCAACTGGCCAAGCAAGCTAATAGAAATTTGTATGGGAACACGGACTAACTGTGAATGGCAGAATGCTTAATTTACTTGGAGAATTTCGCACCAAGGACTCCGTGCCCGTCTAAAAATGTGCAGTGTTTTAGTTTAGATGGGCATCATATTTAATCCTCTAAATTCACCGTCATCTTTCTCATCAAATAATCATGATCGAAATATATATTATTACAGTGTATTCATACATAGATGCTCACTGGCAATACTTCTGTGTTGATCATGCACTTAGCCACTAGCATCACCTTTCACATGGTTGAATTTCAACTATAATTCGAACAGAATCTAGTCGTAATCTAACTGGAATCAAAATTTAACCATCAGCAATCAAGACATTGGTGGCTAAATTTCATCTGAAATTCGATTGTGATCCGATCGGACCATAGTTGAATTCCAATTGGATCACGGTTAAAATCCGACCAATTGTAATAGTTATGATTCAATTTTGATCAAATTTTTATTATGATTAAATGACACTGACATCAAGTAAGATTTAAGTATTAATTATCAATGGTGATAAAATCGGTGACAACAAATGAAGAGGGATACACACACGAATGCATCACACAGGTACTTCTGCAAAGTGTCCATCAGGAAGCAACTTAGTCTCCCTTGCATGAGATTGCCCCCGCACAATCTAAAATTTTGAAAATTCAATTTAAAAAAAGATCAGGCCAAAATCCAACCAAGCTTTGATTGGTGTTTGTTGTTCGTCCTTGTTAGGCATTGATTGTTAATAATAATATTATTTTTTAGTAGTTAAATTTTAGTAGGCTATTTTGATCTGTTAATCTTATTTTTGTTGCCTTAATACATTTGATTGGCCTGACCTTACTCTCGGTCCTTTTCCCTTGTCTTTTGGCTTTCTGCCCTTGCATCAGCCCTCGTACACCGTTTGATATCCCATGTCGCCCCACGTCAATTTAAATGAAAACAACCAAATCAAATCCCCTTAATTTTCGCTGGACACAATTTTGGGAGAAAATCTCCCCGAAAAACAGAGGCGAGCTCCTTCCGCTCCATTTTTGGTCAAAGTGAAGAAGGATAAGCATTTCAACACACTGTTTTCCATCTTTCCTCTGTTCTTACTCGAGTAAACACGCCCCATAAACCTTCAATATCTCTTTCCTCTTCTACTATTTTTCTACTCGTGGCCTTCTTGGCTGCCGCCTCGAAGTAAACATATCATCGAAGAAGAACGGATTGAAATTAGCAAAGTTCAAAAATTCCTATAAGCTGTGATCAGTGATCTAAAATTTGAAAAGGTCAATTAGAATAAATCAAGATAAATTTTAGTTAAGCTTTATTAGAATAAGTTTTAGAAAAAAGTTAAGTTTTTTTATTTGTTAAATTAAGGATAGCTAAATTTTTAGAAAAAGTCAATTAGAATTTTTATTGGACAAACTAGAAAGCTGTTTAGTATTCATAAGAAATGTTGATACCAAGCCATTTCATCATTTTATACAAAGAGTTAGGATCGTGCATTGAGAGTTTTTGCATTGTAAAAAAATAAAAAAGAAAATTGAATGATATACTATTTCATACTCAATTATAAATAATATTAAAATATCTATTCATTTTTTCACAGCTAAACTAGATAAAGAACAAACAACGACAAGTGATAAGTATAACGATGATTGTATAATATACTCTGACTATTAATTACTAGTAATTATATGACAACGCACAAAGAAAAATTATTTGGAATGTTGTCATTACAAATAATTTAATGTTATTTATAAATCATGTCGGCAAAATCAAACTGTTGATCCGGTCCAATTCGAAGCGAGTATGAAATTAACCTCGAGTCTCCTCTTCTGATTCTCCTCTTTGCTCCTCGATCCCGTGTAGCAAGTGCGTAGCAGAGAAGGACAGGGACTGCCCCGTTTTCTATCTAATTATACGAGTGCATGTTTCTGTGGCTCACAGTCAAAGAGTTCGCGTTCACTGCTCATTGCTCGAAAATGCAATCCACCATCTCATGCATTTGACGCACTGAAACATGCATTGTGAAGAAACTTCTTGATTTTACATGGGAAAAATCAGTTGCCGGCACAAATAAACAGCTGGTACTGCATCATTATCAAGACAATCGTATCTGTCATGTCGCCTTCTGATGATCTTAACCTCAACCGGCCATTCTTAGATCGCCAGAGCGTAGTTGATCCAGCGCAGCGTATGGCTGGTCCAGAGTCTTTATCGCAAAATGTAGGCAAACTGCATTAATTGCGTTGATATCAAGCAACTGCTGGGAAAAGGAGTGTTGCTTAAAAAATATAACAAGGAGAAAAAAAAATTTAAATCATTGGAAGAAAAAGATTTAGCAATATGACTTGCATACCGCTTGGTGTATCCCGTGAAGAAAGTGATGTGTGACAGATAAGATATGGGTTATTTTTATTGAGTTACAGTAGATATTTTTGTTTAATTACCATTCGATGCATTTATTTAACATGTGTCTTCATTTATTCTTTTATTTATAAATAATAACAATCTTTATTTTAAGAAAAAAATTATAATATGATTTTAATTAAAAATAAATTATATATTTTCTCATATAATTATGATAAATATCTATTGATGCGGTTGTCTTCTTACGGCTCTTCTCGCGGAGTTTTTCAGAGAGAAGATGGGTTCTCATGACCACAACAATATCTTTATCTAACAGCCACTGGTGATCCATCTAACTACCCTCTGATGTTTAAATCAGACAGGCGGATGAGGGAAAAAGAAAGAATAAAGAATTTTTTTAAGAATTAGTTCTTTGTCTCTCCTCCTAGGCTTGACTTCTTCTTTTCTACCTCAACATGTCTTTTTATACAGTTGGTTTTCCTCCTCTTCTCCTCGTGTCTTCTGTCGATGCTTCTTGATATGTCATTAGGGGACATTCTCTATCAGGAATCTCCATGTGATGTGTCACCATTGACCGAGGTTGTTACCTGTAGAGATCGTGGAGAGGAACGACAAGTATAAAGGAAGTTTTTTCCACGAGCTAAGGCCCTAGGCCTTTCCAGCTTCTTTCTTTAGGGTTGATGCATTCATGCCTACTATACCTCCTCAGTATGTTTCACCCCCGAATGGAGAGATCTAGACCATCGATTCTTTCTGAGTAGTCCTCTCTCTCAACTAGAGAGACTTACTTTCCCTACTCTGTCCGGGTAGCCCTCTCTCTCGACTGGGAAGACTCACCTTCTCTTCTTTTCCAGGGTAGCTATCTCTCATGACTAGAAAGACTTATACTTTCTCTTCTCTTCTCAGATATCTCTCTCTCCCGACTAGAAGGACTTTTTTATTCTTCTCGGGTATCCCTCTCTCCCAACTAAAGGGGCTCACCTTCTTTACTCTTCCTGGGTAGCCTTCTCTCCCGACTAGAGGACTTAC
>JBAMHZ010000001.1:15592-25988 GCA_037177395.1 Alpinia galanga | reverse complement strand
AAACCCAAACATCAAAACCTAACTCAAGTCCCTCTTGAGCTTGGTCAACCTTGACTCGAGGTTGATTGCACCAACACCCTCTAGTCGGAAGAGAAGGCTACCCGGAAAGAGCAGAGAATATAAGTCTCTCTAATTGGGAGAAAGGGATACCCGGGAAGAGTAGAAGGCCTAGACCTTTTTATCTAGGGGTAAAGACTATTAGGGAGGAGGTATAATAGGCATGAATGCATCATCACTAAAAAAAGAAACTTGAAGAGCCTAGGGCCCTAGCTCATAGAGGAAACTTCCTTTATGTTTGTCATTCCTTTCTATGATCTCTGCAGGTAACAACCTTGGCCAATGGTGGCACACTACGTGGAGATTCCTGATAGAGAATGTTCCCTAACGGCCTACCAAGAAGCATCAGAAAAATGCACGATGAGAGAGGAGCAAAACCTGGGAGATGTTATAAAGAGATATATTGAGGTAGAGAAAAGATTAGATCCATGGAAAATTACAAGGAACTAATTCTTGAAAATTTATTCTTACTTCTTTCTTCTTTCCTTATCCACCTATCTGACTTAAGCATCAGAGGGTCATTAGCTGGATCATTGGCGGCCAATTGATGCATGCGTGTTAATCTTGACAGGATCTCGGTGAAAATATTGTTGCGGTTGTGAGAACCTACCTTCTCCCCGAAAAGCTCGGCGAGGAGGGTCATGAGAAGATGACTGCATCAGTTGTTGCCACCTATAAAAAACGATATTGAGCAAGACATAGAGATGAGGTCAGATGAGGTACGGTCTTTGGCCTTAGAGCAGGACAAAGCCTCAATCACTTTAACTCGCTGTCAATTGGCGGTCATCATTTAGAAGGCCATAGAGAAAGCCTTGGATCAACAGGGAGGGAGGAGTAACCTACCCTTCCCCAACAGAAGAGGAGGAAGGGAAGTCACCCCTAGGGAAGGAGATCCCTGTTGCAGAGTGAATGCGGGAGCCTAGGAGGGGAAAAGACATTTCAGAGGATCATCATCCCACGAAGGAGCCTATTCCTGTATGGGCCCTCCCTCGGGGAGGGGAGGAGAAGCAAGGGGACAACCACTTGGCAACTTACCAAGCTTGAAGGAAGTCGTCTCTCTTCGTGGAGAAGATTTTGATGGAAGATCTCCTGTCGGGTTTCCGTTCTCCCCACTTGGGAGAATACGATGGTACCATTGATCCAGAGGATCATCTTTGTAAATTTGAGAACGTTGCCACCCTACACTGATATTCAGATGTCATCAAGTGTTGAGTCTTCATCATTACACTGGTGAGAGCAGCTAAGAAGTGGTTTCAACTCCTGCGACCAGGATCCTTGACCTGCTTCGATGAATTTTGCAATGCCTTTCTGAAACATTTCACCAGTTGCAAGAGGTATCACCCATCACTTTTAGTTTGTTTATTGTGAAGCAGGAACCTGTGGAGGCACTGAGGAAGTATATCCAGAGGTTCACTAGAGCCGCTCTGGAAGTGCTCGCGATCACTCCTGATGTCTTGATGGTAGTTATTTCTCAAGGACTATGGGACAGAGCATTTTTTCACTCATTAGTAAAGAAACCCCTGAGCGAATACAATGAGTTGTTGGGATGGAGAGAGAAGTGCATAATGCAAAGGCGAACAAGAAAGACAGAGGGAGAAGAAGATATACTAGATTGGAGTCACTGAGTAGGCTCGCCAGAAGAGGGGAAAGTTTGGAGCTTCCCAAAGCCTCAAGCCTAGGGGAGGGATTCTCCAGGGCAGACATGGGAGACGAAGGGATAAGGCGGAGATCCCCTAGGGGAGGCATCACCCCACCCAAAAGAGGGCCTGAATAGGGAGCTGCTACTTCTAGCCGAGAAGCAAAGGGAAGTGATAGAATGGGTGAAGAGGGTGACGAAATCTCCACGATCATCGTAGGATCAGTTTTGACATTAGGATTCTCTAGCGGATGAAGGAGTAAGGAAGGGGGAGGTAAAAGTACAGGGGAAGAAGGAGAGGAAGACAAAGGGTGCTTAGAAGAAAGAGGGGGCGAGAGAAGCCGTGGGGCAGGGAAACAAGGCCATTGAGCCAAAGGAAGTGTATCAAGAGGAGAAGCGTTGCGAGAGGAGATGGAGGAGTTAATGGACAATCCTGCGGCAGGAACCATATCAACTCAAGAGTGTCGTCTCTTGATAATGAGAGGGTATTCCGATGAGGAATAAGAGGAGTGAGAGGGAGTTGGGGAGCGTCGACATTTGTCTCTCATTTGCCGGGAGGAGGAAACAAGGGAGGAGCCCGGGGAGGGGGTGGTATGAGAGGCCTCCACCCTTGTTAAAAGAGGGGATGATTGAGAAGGAGGGTCGATGGGAAGCAAAGAGGCACTGGTCATGGAAGCCTTCGTCAGACCTGTTTCTCCCTCCGAGATGCCTACTAAAGCCTCTACCCAAGCGGCTCGCATCCATACCTCTGTAAAAGAAGAGTAATCTGAGGGGGCCTTACATCAAGGACAGGGAAGAAGGGGACTTGAGGAGATATGCACTTACCTACAGAAGACGACTCTGAGGGGGGAAATGATGACAACCGAAAATGGGTAATCAAATAGTCGGTGATGAGCAAACGCACGTTGTAGTTATGTGCTTGAAGTGTCTGCCTGACGGAATGAAAATCATATTTCAGTCGACAAGTCTGTACCTTCGGTAGTGGCGGATGTTCAATCACCTAGTCCTCTAGGTTGAGGAGAGAATCCAACAGTCGTACATAGAAGACGAGGCTTTTCCATCCTTTATTGGAAGAAGGGATGTTCTGTAGGAATTGGCAGTCAGAGCGAGTGGTGAAGTAGAAGACCCCTTTCTTCTCCATCTTGATCTAAAAGAAGCAGTGGAATAACTGAGGAGAAAGGTAAATCCCTAAATGATGAAAGACGATGTTGGCCCCTGCTAGGATGTGAAAGACATTGGGGGCAAATTGATAGAGGGGAATGTGGTAGAAGGAAACAACTCTCTGATAGATAGAAGGAAGAGGTAGGCAAAGATCACCCTCTAATTGCCATAAAAAGTAACAATAGTAATAGCAAGGATGGCAGAAAGGATGATCAATGACTCCGGAAAAAACTATAGAAACCTTGTATGTGAAATATCGGCTCTACATCTCAGCAGAGAAATGCACCGGAGTGAGAGAGCTAGTGATGATCTTGAACCATAGAGTGGAAGGAGCCTTAGGAGAAACAACCATGGCTATGGGAGAAGGAATGTGTATAGAATAGGGAAAGAGGGGGCTGTGGTCGTTAAGGAATAGAGTACGAAGGAGGTCGAAGTGGGAAGATATAAACATCATGGGTGAGATTGTAACAAGGTGTCGTGGGAGATGGAACGACCTCGAGAAAGGAAAAGAAAGTAAGGGGGTGCCACGTCGGGAGAAAGGCAGTGCAAAGGGTGGGTAGATATCCCCAGAGGGATTGCGGTGGGAGCATCATTAATGACGGTAAATCTCCCAGGCACCAAACCTTAAAAATATGTAGGATAAACCCTATAGCACCATCCCACTAAAGACCAACTATTCGTAGGGTAGGGGTAAAGTGAGAAAAGTAAGGCCCGGTTAAACGCACATTGGGTGTCTAAACGACAGGAAGTGTTATGAAGTGAAGTGTACCGCTGAGGTTGGCTCGGTATGAAGTATTGTTATAGTGAGAAGTGTCTTACCCAACTCAGCTGGCTACCCTTCTCGCCCGTTAGGCAGTTCGTAAGTCCTCTACCTAGCTAGAACTTTATTGTCTGAAGTGTTGTTATGAAGTGAAGCATACCACTGACGACAGGTAAGCATGAAGTGTTATTATGGTGAAAAGTGCTCTACCCTACTTGCCCAGTTGAGGCAGTTCGTAAGTCCTCTATATGACTAGAGCTTTATTGTCTAAAGTGTTGTTATGAAATGAAGTATGTCGTTGAGGCCGAGTAGGCGTGAAGTGTTGTTATGGTAAGAAGTATCTTACCATGCTCAACTGGCCACCCTGCTCGCCCGGTTGAAGCGGTTCATAAGTCCTTCACCGGACTAGAGCCTTATTTTCTAAAGTGTTATTATGACGTGAAGTGCACCGCTGAGGCCAAGTAGGCATGAAGTATTGTTATGGTGAGAAGTATTTTACTCTACTTAGCTGGCTATCCTGCTCGCCCGATCGAGGCAGTTTGTAGGTCCTTTACACGGCTAAAGTCTTATCTTCTGAAATGTTGTTATGACGTGAAGTGCACCGCTGAGGCTGAGTAGGCATGAAGTGTTATTATGATGAGAAGTGTCTTACCCTGCTGAGCTGGCTACCCTGCTCGCCTGATCATGATAGTTCGTAAGTTCTCTACCTGACTAGAGCTTTATTATCTTAAGTGTTATTATGAAGTGAAGTGTGCCGATGATGTTGGGTAGGCGTGAAGTGTTGTTATAGTAAGAAGTACCCTACCCTACTCAGTTGGCTACCCTGCTCGCTTGGTAGAGGCAGTTCGTAAGTCCTCCACCCAGTTAGAGTCTTATCTTTTGAAGAGTTGTTATTACGTGAAGTATGCCACTGAGGCTGGGTAGGTATGAAGTGTTGTTGTGGTGAGAAATGTCTTACTATGCTCAGCTGGCTACCCTGCTCGCCCGGTCGAGGTAGTTCGTGAGTCCTCCACTCGGCTAGAACCTTATCTTCTGAAGTGTTATTATGATGCGAAGTGTGCCGCTGAGGCCGGGTAGGCATGAAGTGTTGTTATGATGAAAAATACCCTATCATGCTCAGCTGGCTACACTGCTCACCCGGTCGAGGCAATTCGTAAGTCCTCTACCCAGCTAGAGCTTTATTGTTTAAAGTGTTGTTATGACGCAAAGTATGCCACTGAGGCCGGGTAGACGTGAAGTATTATTATGGTGAAAAGTATCTTACCCTACTAAGCTGGCAACCCTGCTCGCCCGGTCGAGGCAGTTCGTAAGTCCTCCACCCAGCTAGAGTATTATCTTCTGAAGTATTGTTATGATGCAAAATGCGTCGCTGAGGGTGGATAGACGTGAAGAGTTATTATGGTGAGAAGTACCTTACCCTACTCAACTAGCTACCATGCTTGCCCGGTCGAGGCAGTTCATAAGTCCTCCACCTAGCTAGAGCATTATCTTCTGAAGTATTGTTATGACGTGAAGTGCGCCGCTGAGACTAGATAGGCATGAAATATTGTTATGGTAAAAAGTGTCCTACCCTGCTCGCTCAGTCGAGGCAGTTCGTAAGTCATCTACCCTGCTGGAGCTTTATTGTCTGAAGTATTGTTATGAAGTGAAGTGTGTCGCTAATGCAGGTAGGCATGAAGCGTTGTTATGGTGAGAAGTACCCTACCCTGCTCAGTTGGCTACCCTGCTCGCTCGGTCGAGGCAGTTCATAAGTCTTTCACCCGACTAAAGCCCTATTATCTGAAGTGTTGTTATGAAATGAAGTGTATCACTGAGGTCGTATAGGCGTGAATGTTGTTATGGTAAGAAATGCCCTACCCTGCTCGCCCGGTTAAGGCAGTTCGTAAGTCCTTCACCCGGCTAGAGCCCTATTATCTGAAGTGTTATTATGAAGTGAAGTGTATTGCTGAGTCGGGTAGACGTGAAGTATTGTTATAGTGAGAAGTGCTCTACCCTGCTCACCTAGTCAAGGCAGTTTGTAAGTCCTCCACCCAGCTAGAACCTTATCTTTTGAAGTACTGTTATGACGTGAAGTGCACCACTGAGGTAGGGTAAGCGTGATGTGTTGTTATGGTGAGAAGTGTCCATCATTGGCACAGCTTTAGTTACACAGGCACACCGTCAATTCTTGGCGAAGGGAGTAGGCCTGAGTAGCCTTTAATCACAACCGCATTTGGAGAGCCTCCACTAGATCATCTATCTCTTTGATTCGTAGTTGGTCGGGTGGGGGAGGGAGACCCTGTAGGAGAATCTCTTAGATCCATTGGGCGGGTACTCAAAAGATATGGCTTATGGAGGATCAAGAATAATTTCACAGGTAAGGAGCGAGCCAAGAAGAGAAAGGAGGGTGGCGATAAAAAGGCCTTGGGAGACAGTTATAAAGATTACCAGCAAGCATGGAAAATGAAGCTGAATTCATAGATAAAGGGAAACAATGAAGAAATACACCTTGGGAACACGAAGAGAAGACATAGCGAGAGGAGTTTATTCCTTTAAACTTTGAATGCATTGGAAAAAGGTACAATGTGAATCAATTGCAAGAGCCTGACATGAGATAGGATTTTTTAGTAAGTTTGCGATGTTGTTCAAGAAAGTAAAGAAACCAAAGAATGCAAAGACCCCAGGCTTTGATGAGAAGATGCTGGAGTTGGGGGCTCAAACCTCTCTCGTGAAGAATAAGTAGAGGATCATTCACCTGAGCAATGTAAAGGAGCTTGTCTTAGGTCTGAAAGCAACAAATCGATGCTCCTTATGAAGTTATTCAGGCCCTTGGCGCAACCCTCAACACTATTCTTAGAGAGACCTCGTCCAGATAATCTGAATGAGTTTCTAAAAGGACGGTAAGGAGGGGGGTGGGGGCAGTGACCAGAAGCATAAGCTGGGCAATATCGGTGGTAGGTTAGTTACTGTCGCCTCCTATTGATAGAAGAATCCGCAAGTGCGAATGTGAAGCTGACCTCCCTATACATGCATAAGGATGTCGTCTCGTGCTTTCTCCCGCCTCTAAAGGCCATTACAAGTTTGAAGAAAGGAAGATGCTAATGTCCGTGGTAGATTAGTTGTTGTCATATGCCATCACAATCGTGATAAGAGGGGCCACCGAGAGTTCCTCCAGGAGGGATAGCCCAAGGAGAATGTTGGGACCGGTGGCGGCCGGCTGGGGGGATAAATGGATCCTGCAAAAAGGTTTTAAACTTCTCTTGCTACTCATTTAGCAAGGACACACTTTAATTAAAGTACTAAAGATTAAATGTATAAAAAATAAAGTAAGAGACGCACGAAATTTACTTGGTTTGCAACCGGGGAGGTTGCTAATCCAAGATAATGAGAAAGCTCCACTAATAAGGTGATCTCCTTCGTCGATGGCGGAGAAACCTCTTACACGTCGTTGTAGGCACAAGAATAGCAAAATGACTATGGAAATCAAAGTACTAATTGTTGTATTGAACTAGAGGACAACCCCTCTATTTATAGTGCTCAAAACAGTTTTTACCGTTGGCTGACGTGGCAACTGAGGCACCTCAGTTCGATCTAGGGTGCCTCCACGTGGATAAGATTTTATCTCCACGCAACGGCAACACAACGTTCCAATTTGGCTGATCTGAGGCGCCTCAGTTAATCTGAGGCGCCTCGGATCTCTGGCATCTAAGGCGCTTCAGATTATCCGAGGCGCCTTAGGTCATCTGAGGCGCCTCAGAGATTAAAGTTGCAATTTCAGCTTTGATCTTCCGCGACGCCTGGGTGATTTTCCAGCCATCCGAAGTTGAGCTCACCCGAACCCAACTTCGACCTTCTCCTCAAGCAGGCTTCCTCCCTGGCTTCTCGTCCCTTGGACCGCCTCGCGAGTCTTTCTTGTTCCACCGATATATTCTTCCGCAGCTCCTCATCCCTCGGATGCATCGAGCGCGTCCGCTCACTTGCTGTGCCATCATTCTCGCTTGTTGCGTCTTCCGCTTGACTTATTGTGCTCCTAAGTTCCTGCACACTTAGACACAAGGCGTCAAAACACAACATGATCTAACTTAACTCGGTTGATCACATCAAAACTAACCCATGGTACTTACAATTTCCCCTTGTTTTGTGATCCTGGGAGGACTTCCAATCTGTTCTCATAAAGGTTCCAACATTTGTATTTGATGTGTTATTGCTTTCGACAGTAGTCACACCAAGGATGTATACTTTGTGTTGTGAGTGGGATTTTGGACAGTTAAAGCACTTGCTTCAGTTGACTTGATCAGCTGAATTTTAAGGCTTAGATGTCCCAACATTACTCGTATATGATTTTTTCCCCTTCGAATTTCTGAAAATGCCTCTCAAAGACTTGACAATGGTTTTGTGCCGAGGATTCTTTCCCTTATTGCATCTAGGAACTGATCAAGTCTCATTAGAAACTTAAAAACTCTTTTGGTCTCCACAAACTTCTCGAAATATATTTGATCTTCAGAACATTTTCAGTTATGAATTGCAAAGAGATCCACTTATTTCCAATAGCAAATGAGAGTTGTGAAATAAATAGTCATTGGATGGTTATCTTGCTTGAAGTCTTGGAGAGTGATTTAAATGTAAAATAATTTAGTAATATTGTCTTGGTTGGAGAAAATATCTTAAATTGTATCCTATAAATCTTAGGTTGTTGTTAACAATAAAAAATACTCATCAATTTCTGCATTCATAGAGCTGATTAACCATGACATAACAAAATTTTTTTTGGCTCTCCAGACTTAGTACTCTGAATTGCTTATTTTTAGTTTTGGAACGCTTAAGAGATAATCATTTTTTTCTCGTCTGCTGATAAATATCATTATAGATTGTGATCATCGAAGATAATTATGACCATTTAGTTTGTGAATGATAATTGAACTAGAGATAGTTTATGGTTGAGTTGGGAATCACGACATCATGGGGAGATTTGACACAAAATTGATTATAGAAGAGCTCACTGAAATCTACTCAAAGTGCAATATGATTAGCTATCGGAAGTAGATAGAGACGAAAGAGATGTTCTAGTCAAATTTTGTCGTCTTTAGATGAAGGTTGTGATAGAGGGAAAAAAAATGAGAGGTTACGATGATGACTAGACTGAGCTAGATTTAGGGTTAGGATGACTCTAATACCATAATAATAATAACAATTAAAAAAATTTCTTCCTTGGACATTCATTCAATATGTGTCTCCTTCATATACACATCTCATACTCCGTTTGTAAGGAATCAAAATCTCCTAATTAATTACAGAGTAGATTAAATTAAATTGATAATACATAGTAAATCAGTAATAAATTTGTTATTTTTTTTTGTCAAGATTGATTTTGGCAATCTCAACTCAATATTATATATTAATTATATATTCTATTACATGACTTATTAAAAGTATCAATCTCTCTTTTATTATGTTGAATAAATAGCATATGCTATTACATGTATCTTTGTGGTTGCTTAGTCGCTCGCTAACTGTCCGCATCATCAAATTTTGATTATTATCTCATGATTAATATAATAATTAAACAAGTGATGAAAAGGACCTGGTCGTCTCAGTCCTTCATTAAAAAGCTAAATCCATATATTTTAAAAATCGATCCAACATCTCAAAGTGTAAAACCCTTTTGTTTTAAATGTACTTTATAATTCTCAGTTAACAGTGTATAATAAAGAATACAATTTCCTTTTTTTTTCTTTCTCCAGAGAAAAGGACCGCGTCTGTCGACCTTAAGCCAGCACATATCCAGCTAATAACCACTTCCAATTACAAGACCAAATTAGCTCGTAAAGCTGCACAAATGTTGCTCCCCATTGGCTTTTATGGGGACTATTCACCATTGTCGCACTAAAGAAATTTCACTTAGGGCACTAATTTTCGATAATTTATTTTAGTATCCACTAGTTTTGTGGGCACCGTTAAACGTAAGACATAGAACAAGATGACTGATGATTAATTATAATATTTGCACTTGTAAAACAAAACTTGTTTACTCCATCCTTGTCAACTCTTCCCAACTTAATTTGCAAAGGCAAGAAGAAATTTTATATTTATTTCTCAACAATTGCTCCTAGCAAAATTATGAGAGCAATAGTTGCAAAATACTTTACTAAATCATGCCAGTGGATATGAATTAACATATTTACAAAGTAAAAACTATTTTATAAAAAGGTTATCTTTTACAGGTAGTCAGAGTGATTAATTCAATGTTAGATTTTATAAGATTATTAACAAAAATAATTTTTTTACATAGTTATTGAGTTCTGTAGATTGACCAGTAATCAGTAAATTTTGTCCCTTTTTTTGTTTTTGTTTTGAAATATCCTTTAGCATTTTAAAAGCTTAAATTTTTTTGTTATTTTATTTTTCAATTAGTAATATTGACTTAACGAAATATGATAAAGCGACAAATATATAACATTATGTATTCTCAAGAAAGAAGACTTATTACATCACGTTGAGGAATGAAATTATATTGATACTATTAGAAATACCGTCAAAGCCGAATCTAAAAAGAGTCAAGAACCTTAGAAGTGAGTTGGGTACTGTTCATCCCGAGCCGAGTACTGTTCATGCTAAGTTGGGGGTACTGTTCTATTCATCCAGAGCTAGGTACTGTTCATCCTAAGTTGGATACTGTTCATGTCGAGTTGAGGGTATTGTTCATCCAGAATACTATTCATCCAGAGTTAGAGCACTATTCACTACAAATATTATTCATCCCAAGCCGGATATTATTCATCCCGAGCTGGATATTGTTCATACTG
>JBAMHZ010000001.1:0-15492 GCA_037177395.1 Alpinia galanga | reverse complement strand
GCCGAACTAATGAGTAACGGCTTGACCACATATAAGAAGGATGCCTTGGGAGAATCATTCAGTACAGTCTAAGAGTTATGAGGGAGGGAGACGATATGGAAACGGTTCAGCATCGTAGGAAAGCTCATGTCCTTTTCAGAAAGGGCCCCACAAATGATTTATCTCCCAAAGTTGTTAAAGGTTCACGCCTACGAGATTGTTGAAAGGTAAAAAGGACCACCACCCATGATAACAGCTTAAAGGGGATGCCTTATACCATAACAAGAAAGATGTTTTCCTCTAATGGCCTAACAAGGATATCATGTCATGTCACCTGTCATTCCTACGATGATCTCATTTCATCAGATACCTTCTTGTCAGGAAATATGAGAAGATCGTGGAAAAGAAAGGGGGGAAAGAGATTTCTCCTCACAAGTATAAGGAAAAAGGAAAGGCACATATGCCAGAGGTTGGAACATTATTACTCATTACTATACTCTTCTGATTCAATATTTTTATTTTAGTCTTCTTCTTCTTCTTCCACCTACAAGTTCTAACTTAGGTATCGGAGGGTCGTTAGCTAGAAAACTGGCGGCTATCTGACCTAGTATTAACTTTGGCAGGGAAGATAACCGGAGAAGACCTCCTTTACTGCTGCGGCTTAGAGAAAATTTGTCCTCACGTCATCATCCCGGAGGATCCAAAAATATAAACCGCATCAATATTAAATTACAATTGTAAATATTGTGAGCTTGTAGGAATGGGAGACTCTCTCTCACGAATGAATCCACATGTGTGCAAATCTAGAGCTCAGATTGCATTAAAATTAGTTGATTCGTGTGCGATCACAATCTGCACATATCGAATATTGGACTAGTCAGAGCAAAAATTGCCCAAATTGGCTGGCCAATGTTTTGTCACAAATATTTTACTAACTCCCTCAATTAAGTGTGTAATGAATATATTAATGATCAATCAAATATAATGATTCCACCAATAGCTGCTGCCTAAATATTAATCACTAGATAGATGAGGCAGTAAATGGTTGAGTAACGATAACTAATTTGCAAAATTAATGGCTACTAAGATTCTAAACCTATAATCTTAGATAGAAGATAGAAAAAAAAAACTCATCCAACAAGCAACTACTTTTCACAGGTTCTTCGCCTCATTGTTGGGCAATCCTCTCTCTTAGTGATAACATTTAAGTACTCTTCAATTTACCACAAGTAACTGTGTTTGATGGCTAATGTTGTTGAGCTAATGTATCTTGAGAAGTAGATAACTTTGTAAACTTCTAAACATTATTGAAGAGGGACAAATCTATTTTAAAGAAACATTATCTAACTTCAATAGTGCTCGCTTTCCTACTCGGTAGTCTTGCCTTGCGACCTAGTAAATTTACTTCGTGCCTGGTAGCTCAGCTTGTTTGGTTGCCTTACCACTTTAGCCCAATAGCCTTATTTCTTGCTTGGCAGCCCAACTTGCTTGGCATCTCTCAGCCTCCTTTTCGCTAACTCCTTATCTGTCTTCCAGTTCAATAGTTTGAGCCACTTGATAGTTTCACTCGGCCATTCGACAACTCCATCAATTAGTACTTGGCAACTCAACTTTCCCTGATAATTTAACCTTTCCATTTCGGCAAACTTGATACGTCTAAATTTTAAATTAAGTTATTTTTTATTTATTTTCAGCAACAATCTCCAGTAAAAAATCCCCCGGCGTCAGAGGAAAAGATGGTCAACGGAGAAAAGGCAGCAGCTGGGGAGGAGGAGCGACGACGGCAAACAATGGGATGTGTGCGCAACGAGTGAACAACTTTCTTTTCTTCTCCTGGTCGGGCATCACCACCGTTTGTGCTCGCAGCTTGCCTTATCTTGTTCTTTCAAATTTCAATCACTTTATTATTCCCCTCGTTAAAGGAGTGTCCATCAGCTGTGTACATCTAGACAGGATGTGGCTCACTTCACCCCTGGCTTTTACTTACTCACGCGGATGGATAATTCACGTTAGTTAAACACCATTAATCTTTTTCAATTTGAAATTTGAACATTTTAAACTTTTTTAAAAGAAATTTATAGCAATTTCACTGTTATAATTTTAGCTTTTATATCATCATAAATATTATCAAAATATCCTTTATAGTTTACTACTAATATTTTACCTTCCATATCTCTGAGCAAAAGAGAAAATAAATTAGTGTAACCACATCTTAAATTTGATTTTCAATTACGGTATATTTATAGAATTTTTTTTTCAAATGAAATGATATATTTTAAAATGTTGAATTATTGAACCGTACACTGTAAATAGTTTTTGATTTACTTAATGATTATTAAAAAAAAATTATGAAGTCGAATCAATCATCTTCGTAATTAATTGGAAAAAAGATAAATTAATAATGCTTATAGAAATATAAGAAGCAAAATAATAATAAGAAATAATCAAATGTATTTCATTTAATTTTTTATTAGGATCAGAGTTACTTTGAACTTTCGGTTCGATTAATTTATGAGGATGGTCAGCCTACCCCATGGTCTTTCGAGGACGTCCCTTCAACAATTAAGCTGGAAGAGGTCGGAGCCCCAGCGAATTTTCACCAACCACCTAGATAAATTAAGGAAGCGCTGGCAGCTTTTTAGCGGGTCAGTTTGGACTCTACAGTCGCATCATCCCTGAAAGGCTGTTTAATGTCGAAGTCGTACTCCATCAGCTAGGTAGACTCCTGTACAGAGAGCAACCTTCACAGATTTTTTAAAAATTCATCACTGAACTATGTTTCAATAAAAGATTAAACTGTATTCTTTTATAAAATGTATTATTATTTTTACCACTGTACCATGCTCTCGGGGGCAATGTATTTCATTCAATGAGCTTGCCTGGTGCAGAGGGAGCCGGATCATTATGTACTATTGCTGCATGGAAAAATATGAGAGAAATTGGTTCACAATAATGTTCAAAGACGAGATGAACTGTTGCTCCAGAGTTACGGTGCAGTGTGCTCGTATAATTTTTTTTAAATATTTTTAATTTAATCTTCAGTTATAATGCATTGTAAAAAAAATTCTGATGATAAATTTTAGAATATTAAATTATTAGATTGTCTATAGTAAATAATTTTTAATTTATTTCAATAATCAATGAAAAATAAATATTTAATATCAATTAAAAAAACACTCGTGATTGATTTATCAAAAACAATCCTCGATGTTAACCCGGTTGTGGGTTCACTAAAAAAAAGGAAAAAAAAAATGAAAACATCTCTTTATTCTTTATTGAAATAGAACTCGGAGATGCTACTTCCCCTTGATTTTGCAGTAGGCATATAAACCCGAGCCCATGAAACCCAGGATGTGGCCGACAATATTCAACTGGAAAAAAGCCAGCATGTTTTCTTGACTAAGAGAGTAAGAGAAAGTATTGCAGAAGAGGAAGAAACATGAAATTACGCTGTCGAAAGGAAGCCCACCGAACAACAACCATCCAAGTCCAATGGTAAACAGATCCTGGAGCAATATACTGATTAATGAAGATGGAAAGTGAGCTGGGTAAATTGAAAAAGGAAGAACCAACCTTCATATGGCCACACATTGTCTGTGTTAGTGCAGAGTTCAATGTGATTTTTAAGAAAATACAGTAGTTCAAGCAACATGCCAAAATGCAAGAAAATAGCATCACAACCTGCAAAGCAAATAAGAAAAAAAAAAGTCCAGTTGCCTCTACAGATTGCATATAGCTAATAACTCCAGATTTATTCAAATACATAACAGAAAGAACTCGAATGCACGATAAAAATATTTGGTGCATTGTATAGAAAGAAACTTACCTGAAAACCAAGAGAATGAAGATAGGAAAAGTTCATTGTGAACTCCAAATCACCATAAATGTATGTCCAGAAAAACAAAATTGGTCCACATACTATTCCTGAAAGTCAATTACACAATTTGTATTCCACCTAGTTGACAAATTGTTGAATGATACCAGTGGATTTATAGGTTCTGAACATGGATCAGCATTGTACTATTACCACTACACAAACATGAGCCTAAAGCTATTGACTCCAATGGTTTTTCCTGGAAAAAGATGTGAAGTTGAACGCAAAGACAAATCCAACAAACATGATGGAAGTAGAAGAGCCATTGAAAATAGGCAGATATACCAATACGGTTTACAGTGGCAAGATAAACTACAGTTGTAATGTTGGCGATAAAGACCATGTTGTAGCCATAAACATCAAAAGATTGGTCTCGAGATCCAGCAACAAAAGCTCCAAAGATGAACAATGCGACACTGCGAACCAGTAGTTCCATCAAGCATTAAATAAAATTGAAGGGGACAAATAATATGATACAGCTACTGTCAAAGCCGAATCCAAAAAGAACCAAAAACCTTAGAAGTGACCTAGAGTATTGTTCATGTCGAGTCAGGATACTATCATCCTGAATACTATTTATCCAAAGTCGGGTACTGTTCATGCTGAGTCAGGAGTATTGTTTATCTAAAGTACTATTCATGCCAAGTCGGAGTACTGTTTTTATCCAGATAATGTTCATGTCGAGTCGGGAACTGTTCATCCAGAATACTGTTCATCCCAAGTTTGAGCAATGTTCATTTTGAATCAGGTACTGTTCATCCCGAGTATTGATCACCCAGATCTGGAGTATAGTTCATCCTGAGTACTGTTCATCTCGAGGCTGGAGTACTATTCATTTTGAGTCGGAGTACTATTCATCTCGAGATGAGTACTATTCATCTTGAGCCGAGTATTGTTCATCCCGAGTATTTTTCATCCCAAGCTGGAGTACTATTCATCCCGAGTGCAAAGTATTGTTTCCTCCCAAATCCAGGCAGACTCTTCATACAACTATTCTTCTTGAGCACCAACTCTTCCCGGTTCTTCCCAAGTCTGGTTGATCTTGTCAAGGCAAGTATGTGACCCTTCCAAAACGCACTCACATGGCTCACAGGGTAACTCTCTCGGAATCCTTTAGTCTCATCCAGATGTGGTAAAGAGGAATATGTCAGAGTAGGATTGATAGCATTGTTCCCCTAACCGCCACACAGTTAATGATGTTTTGGTCGATCAAGTGAGGGGAGCTACTACATGGAGGGAGGTAAAAAGAAGGGGACTCCTGTGGTTAGAGAGAAGGGGCTTTCTTTACTGCTTTTGCTTAGGCCTCTAAGCATGATGTCACGGAAAGGCAACTCATGGAAGGTTTCTTCGAGGGCTTCTCACTCTCTCGCATATTTTCGGATACACAAGAGATAATTCTTTTTCCTCTTCTTCTTCTCTGTTTATTTTACTGCACTTTGTATATCTTTTTTTTTTTAATGTCTTATCTAACTTGAGCGTCAGTGGGCCGTTACCTGGGACACCGGTGGTGGTTATTTAATGTATGTTAATTTTAACAGGATCTCCAGGATTTACTGTTGCTGCTGCTAGAATCCATCCTTCCGTAATGACCTATCAAAAAGAGGTTAAAAAGTGACCGCATTATATATAAGTTAGCAATATTTTAGGGCAAAAAAACGATGTGTAATTTATGAATGGAGTTTTTACAGCATTACTGATTGCAACTGAAATCTGGAAAAACATAAACTCTGTGACATTCTGAGAGGGTAATTGAGTGATTCATATAAAATAATCATAAATTATATAAATAATTTTGTCACTCAACTTGTTGTGTGTCAAAATAGAATAAAAAATGAATAACGAAAAAAAAAATCTGAGCGGGTAATTAATAAAGTAGATGAGTATGGTAGAGAAGAGAAATCTATGGGAATAATTAATAATAAAAGCCATTTTAAGGATAATTATCAAAAAAATTTCTCCCCGTCTAATTGATTCTCCTGACTTAAAAATTAATTAACCAATAATCTGCACCGATGACCAAATTACTATTCGACTGATGCATCCTGTTTCTTTGTCGTCATCGTCTGCCTCCTTTTCCTCAATTAACGCGTCGTCCTCCTCTGCGTTGCCTCGTCTTCGTTTGACATCGTCACACGCTTTCCCTTCTCCTACTAGTTTCGTTGCACCTTCCTCCTTCTTCCCTTCGCTTCCTTCCTCCATATTTATTATATGTACATCAGCTAAAAATCAATCGATCGATCTCCCACAATTCAATACAAATTTAACAGAGCAAATCTATGGAGGGCCAAAACAGACACAGCAGCAGAGACAACGCCACCTCGTTCCTGCAATTCAGCGACCAGCTCCGCCTCCACACCGCCTCCTTCTCCGCCCTCTCGCTCGGCGACTCAATATGGTCCGACGCCTCCATAATTTCAGCCACCGCCGCTGCCGCCGACCCCTGGACCATGACCTACTCCAACCACAAACTTGCCTTCAACACCTACACCACCCATAGCAGCCGTTACAACACCGTTGAGAACCACCGACAGAACACCACCAACTCTGTCGACGCCTGCAAAAACGTTCTCAACTATAACAACTACAGCAACAACGTCAATAGCTACAAGTATGGAGGAGGAGCAGGAGGGGAGATAAAAAAGAACTACTTCAACAAGGCCGTCGGCAAGCCAGTGAACACTGCCACTAGTAACAGAAAGAACAGTAACGACGTAACCAACGTGGGAAAGAAGAAGAAGAATTCTAACGGCAACGGAAATCACAGTAACAGTAACAGCAGCAGCAGCAACAACAACAACGACAACGGAGCAGTGGACAAGCGCTTCAAGTCCCTGCCGCCGGCTGAGGCACTACCGAGAGACGAGGCGATCGGTGGTTATATTTTCGTCTGTAACAACGAAACTATGCCGGAGAACCTCCGGCGGCAGCTATTTGGTAGGTAGATAAAGTTATTTTGATCCAGTTTGATTTGGGAGCAATTTTCAGTCAAGTTTTGAATATTTTTGCGGTTTATAGGATTGCCGTCGAGGTACAGGGATTCTGTGCGAGCAATCAAACCGGGGTTGCCTCTCTTCCTCTACAACTACTCAACCCACCAGCTTTATGGGATTTTTGAGGTGTTTTTGCGTTAACTTGAAATATTGCGTGCAATTTTGTGTATAATATTCATATTATATGTCTATACTTATATACAGTTACTGATTGTTATTGTGCAGGCAGCTAGTTTTGGAGGAAGCAACATCGATCCTACAGCTTGGGAGGACAAGAAATGCCATGGAGAGTCCCGTTTCCCTTCTCAGGTTTTAACCATCCTCTGTTCTTTACTTGGTGCCTTTTGTCGTCGTCGTCGTCTTTTTTTTTTTTCCAGAAGGAAAGAAGAAATCATTTGGTTTCAAATAATACTTTAGTTTCTAATAGAAAAGTTTGCTTCAGAATGAGTCTGCAAAAGTTACAACAACTTCATCAACAGTAAACAATACGTGAGCAGCATGCATATGCCACTAAAAAAAAATACAAATCAATTTATACAATAACTTCATAAACATAATGACCAAACTTGTCCTTGCCAATCAAACAAATTGAGACTCCAACTTTCAAAAAAAAAAAAATCTCTTTGGGCGAGTAGTTGAAATGTCTTATTTGACATGTTCATTAATGAATTCTTGATTAGGTAAAGGTTGTGACCAGAAAAATCTGTGACCCCTTGGAAGAGGATGCTTTCAGACCAATCCTCCACCACTATGATGGTCCCAAATTCCGGTTGGAGCTTAACGTGGAAGAGGTAGATTTTAGATCAACTCTTTTGACTTGTCAGATCGTAGATATATAAAATAAACTATTAAAATCATGCTAGTTCAATAAAATCTATATATAACTCATGTTTATATATCATTTGTGTGTTCAGGCACTGAAACTACTTGATATCTTTGCTGAGAACGACGCTTGAGCTACGACTACGAGATGACTTTTGACACGGAATACATGATATATACTTATTGTGTACGTGCCCCTCTTAATTAGTAGAGAATAGAATAAGATCTTGGGGTTACAGTTATTACGTTGATGTGTATGGTGAAGGGTATTGGGATTGGGTTGATATGAACTAGTTTATGTATATCTGACGACTTTACTTTGTATATAATCTGTGATGCTACAGTGGCTATTATAATAATTCGTGATAAATTGCAGCTATCCTTTTTAGTTAGCTTTGACCCACAATATTGATCGGTGATGGAAAAATAAATTAATTTAGAGAAATATAATCAATCTGTTGGTTAAGGTTCATTGTCTCATAATAGAGCAGAGGCCCCTTTTGATCCTAGTTTGTTTGTATTTTTAGTAGAGTAATTTTAATCAATTCATAAGGGAAAGTTATACCCATCTCAATAATTTCTTTACATGTATATAGATATTTAGAAAAACATTTCACAAATTATTCAGGATATCAATACTAAGGCTGATGCAGGCAGATTCAACTTACGACCCCTCCCAGTTCATCAGTTTCAAGCGATTTGATCTGTTTTTGGAGTTACGTCATTAGACCTTCCTCTGCTATTCTTCGGAAACGCATCCGTCGTCATTCCCCTCTCTTTTCATATTTTACTTGCAATTAAAGAAGCATTGTGCATACTGTGCAATGCATGTATTCATTAAGGGACAGTCTGCGTTATGCATGAAGACACTTATTTGACAGCATAAACAATAGAAGCTTGCCCCCACAAATTTGTCCCTTTGATCCCTACAAGTTAATGCACAGTGTCAATCTGCATGCATGTTTAATCATTTATCATAAAAGCTTAAATCCTTAAACAGTTAGTAAACTTAAGCCTTTTTCGATTTGATTTATACATTTAAGATTTTATTAGCTATTCAACACATCTAATTAATTTGGTTCACGCACTGATATCCGTCCATGCCTCCTTAAATACTTCACCCTAACGCATCCCGGAAGACCCGAAGCAGAGATCATGGGCAACTGTTCGGCGAAGGATGCGTCCGTGAGTTCCTCCGCCACCGGAGCGAGTTTCAAAGACGGCGGAGGAAAATCGAAGGTGGATTATTCGCACAAGCAAGTGAGAGACATCATGAAAGATAGAGTGGGAGGAGGAGAAGGCGGCGCGAGGGGTGATGAGGAGGTGGGTTTCAAGAAGTTGGAGGTGCTGCAGTCGCCGGAGAAGGGGGTGTGGCGGGTGCGGGTGGCGATCAAATCGGAGCAGTGGGCGCAGATTCTGAAGGAGCAGGCGAACACGGAGGCGATGATCGAGAGGATGAGGAGGTGCGCGGCGCAGCAACAGAAGAAGATCACTGCGAGGGCCAGGTGATCAGCGACAGCAGCCATAGTACGTGTCACAGTGACCGATTAATGGTGTTTCTGTGTAAGATCAAATTTGAAGAATTGTGTTAATTAGGAGTCTCGTGGATATCTATCTAAGAATTACTAGTTTCCTGTGTGATCTTGTTCGCCCTTTTTTCTTTCTAGCGATAGGCTATGCATCGGTGCTGCATCCAAACTTAAGGCCGTTGTTTCTAGATTTCATTGTTCATGCTCAGTTGTATGAATGCTTTGTGATCTATTATATCTTGTTTGGCCAGGAGAGGCTCGAATTGGATTGTATTGTTTGGTTTTGTTTTCCTATGATATGTTCTGTTAATTCTTCTGCTTAAAGTTTCAGGTCGAGGTGAGTTAATTTGGAATAGGAATCTAAAAAATGAAAAGTTGAAGGTCGAGTGACAGATCGTTGTGATTCAAGAGGAAATAGGAGACAGAAATGAAAGAGAAGGGTTGGTTTGGTGAAAACCACAGTTTTCACTAAATCAAAGTTGACGGTTTAATAATAAATAAATACTTGACGAGATTTAATGAAAAAACAAATAGAAGGGTTTGTTTGGTAATAAATGTAAGCATTCTGACTTTCTTATCTATTCATCGTTTCAGTTTGTGTATTGATCAAAATTTCATAGGGTGTGATTCGAAAAATTAAATTATGGATGAGGATGCTTAACTTGACAGATTAGACAAAATTATTGAGCCAGTCAAAAGAGAGCTGGGTGGCCAACATGACTCCGTGATGCGAAGCAACTGCTGACAGGAGCATGTTTTTGGTATCTTCTTCTGCGTTGAAAAACGTCAAATCAAATAATATAGTTACATGATTCTCCATTTTGACCGGATCAGAACGTCCTCCGATGCATGACTCAGAGCAACATGCCACATCATCGTCATCCAGTTATGAAGATGCACAAGGGATTTGCTTGTCGACAAGACGACCAGGTTGCGACGCCCGTCAGTGGCCGACGCCAACCCACACGCGAAGGCAGAAGTTGCGTGTGGATCCCGCCATATCAGTGGAGCCATCCATTATCACTACATCGCTGTTACCATTCCTTTTCTCGTTTCAGAGCAAAACATGAAATTGAAATGCACCAGAATAGTTTATCATCACAACTAAGAATGCTAAAGAAACACATATTAACATCATTCATAACCAGCCTCCTCAGATGGTCAAAAACAGAGACAAGATGGTTTTAAACAAAATGAAAGAAGGATAAGCTCTGCAAAAGCAATGGACATACATTGTTTGTTTTCCTCATCCACTTCAATTTAGCATCATGGAACTGTGGTGGTGAACCATGTACCACTGTCCATGGTGAAACTCGTAGATATTAGTCACATGGAACGACCCCATGTCCGGATCAACATAGGCGTTCATTGTAACCCATCCCATGCTGCCGAGAATTCGAGCTCGGACATCGCGAACTTGGAGATCAATCCCCTGACCACCACCTTGGCCCCAATTGAAGGCCAATGCCCAACTCTCGAGAACAGCATTGTACCTGTTGTATAGGAACATTAGCACAGCAGCATTAAACTGCTAGCGATGACCAAAATTAAGCAAAGCCCAAAAAAAAAAAAATCTAAATACAAATAACAACAAACTACATGTCCCATGTATTTGGGAGCGCTATGTGGAGATGTTTTCGTTGCTATTACATTTTAGTGGATAAAAACAATTGGTTCCAAACTGCTATATAGACATTGACATTTTAAAGAATGCAATGCAGTGATTCTTCATACAACTATCTCCACGGACGAACTGTATGGAATTTAACAGAAGTCGTTATAAAAAAAATGCTATGAAACTTCAATGATCCGTACCAATATGGAATTTATCAGAAACTAACTATGAACTCTTTCCAACCTAAATAAGGCACTTACGTGAAAATCATGAATTTTAATGCTGCCTGTGAGAGTTTCGCTTAACTGTGGGACTGAAGATGGTTATATTTTATACTGGTCAGTCAGTACTATCATCCAAAGAGGCGGAAGAGCTAATGTGGCTCTGATACCATGTCAATACCAAAGGAGATTGATTCAAACCCAAAATGCTAAGCTCTTGGTTAGGAGAAGACCACTTGGTGCTTGAGAACGTCTCATTCGAGATTCTCTTGACCATGAGGGAGGAGGCGGCAATATTCTTTATTCTCTCAGGTGCATAGACCAGACTAATGACTGATTTGATTTATAAAACATTCGGTAAAAGGAAACACTGTTTCTCTAATTCCATAGTCCCAAGTGACAATGGGTCAAACTTTCCATGGTACCAAGTGTAACATCACCCTAATAAAATCCAACTACTGCAGATATAACTTCCACCTATGAACAGAAGATTATGAGCAACATAGTTACATGATAAGTAGTATTGGTAAGAAGCGTTAACACTAGAGAATATGTACAACTTTTCAAGAATCTGACAATCTACCAGCTGCTGTTGAATTTTCAAGTCCAAGTTTTAGAATAAGAAAAATAAGTAGTTACATGATAATTAGTATTGGTAAAAAGCATTAACACGAGAGAATATGTACAACTTTTCAAGAATTTGACAATCTACCAGCTGCTATTGATTTTTCTAGTCCAAGTAAAAATAAGTTTGCAAACATACCCTGTAAATAGCTCTCCAGATGCATGGATACATTTCACATAGTCAGCATTAAGCCAAAAACGGCTCATGTCTGGAAATGACCTTTCTCTAATTATATTATAGAATTCTGCATTTGCATTGACAACTGCTTTTGTAGTTGCATAATAAACCTTCCATCCATTGCTTGGGTTAATGTTATCCTGTTCCACTGTGAAGTCCTAGAAAAAAACATAGCTTAAGTTGGTAAGAAGCTACAGAATAGGAAGCATCAAAAAAGGGATTCACTATGCATGTGTAGGAAAAGACAGAGCTACAATGTGACAAACAGGCACACTAAGCTCTAATGAGATTTTATTAGTTTTTGATTAAACTAATTCAAATAGTGACATTGGCTCATGTAAAGCTCAATAGAGGTATAAGAATCACGTAATTTAGCCCAAGTAGTTGGGACAAACTTGGCGTCATTATGATGATGAATTCCAATATAATTTTACTAGCTATTAAAATCTTTTAAATCACTTTAATTGCATCAACTTTTGATGCTTGAATTCTCTATCTACCCCATATGTAAAATATTGACACTTGAATCCAATACTTGGAGTGGACACCTAATATCACCATTGATTACATGTAATTTTTTTTAGGTATAATCATTTTGAACACTTTGATCCACAGTCGCATCAGATATTTATACTCAAGTCATAATAAAATAAGTCTTAATCAGAGTTTTCTAAGTATATCCCTTGCACATTTTATTTAATCAATTCAACATTTTAATGTATTTAGGAATAGAATCCTTGTTTATATTTAAATGTCCATATTATCTTAATTTATAATTTTTTCCTATTTATTTATCTATTGGGGCTACACTAAATTGCTCAAGGATAATAGTGATTTCAATTTTTTTTTCTGATTATTTCATTTGTCCGTTTTAGCATTCTCATCCTGTTAATTTTTAGTACATGTTGTATCCTAGTTTCACAATGGTCTAACATGAGTCAAATCGTCATGTAAATTTTTTTTAGCCCAGGAAACAAAATAGAATCAATAGTTTAAAAACTCTTATCCATGTCAACCACCCAATTCTGTATCCTATTAATGATCACATCAGTCATATAGAATTTTTTTTTTCTTTTAACATAGGAATCATAATAGAATAAAAAAAAGTACAAATACTTCTCTCCATGTCAACTGCCCAATATTTATTGTATTAATGATATCTTCATCAATATCATATTGTTAGATCAAAATATAAGGACTCCTAAACAATGTCATGTCATTGATTTCGTATTATCAGATAGGAAATTTATGTGTTTTTACTTTTGTACATTATGTTAGTTGCCTTCACTAATTACAAATTCTAACCTTGTCCCTGCTTTAAGGAAGCATAATCAACCTTCATGATTACAAATATGGTCATTCACAAGTTCTATGTGAGTGCTATTATTAATACACAACACACGGAACCTGAGATATAAACCATTTTTGCAAAGTAAGGGTGCCAGTGATAGCATAAGCCAACAGATATCAAAACTTAGAAACATACCTAAATTCATTGAAACAATCTCAGTGATGATGACACCCCATTAAAGGGGAAAAGAAAAATCAAGACAAAAAAATTCAACTAGGCATAAAGGTGTTCAAAAAGGCAATGAATGATAGCTGTATAACAAGGTACGCCTAAAGAAAAGGAGAATACTTGATCGTATTATAATCACAGAAAAAAATTGAGCAAGTTTAACTTTGATGCAGTAAACAGTCGTTCAACACTTGAAAGACATCCACATAGTTGAACCAGCTCGGAGTATAATCAGGAAATAAAATGTTTAGTGTTTATGAACCAGATATACTGTGAACAAAAAGCAGAGTCTACGGATCACGAACAATCTATTGAATGAAACATGTAAAAAGCGCCACTTATTTCATAAAAATAGAAGTGACTCAATTCCTTCCAGTTCTAAACTATTTTTTTTCCTGTATTTGAATCAGTTCGGAATTTAAACCCATAAACACTGAAGGACCCTCCAAATAATCAGGGTGAAAAATCCACTGCAGCGATAATAATATATTAGTCAGATTACAAGCTACCAAATGGGCAGAAACAGCTGCACATATCAATCAAAATAGAGAAAGGTCGTACCTTGTGGTATAGGGCTTTCCAGGGGCCGTCGTCGTTCGCAGCGCTCCTCATCGCGGAGTTAGTCATGGATAGGCGGCAAAGGCTAGTATAGTCGAGGTAGCTAAGCGCATGAGTAGTTATCTCCGGCACCAGAAGCTCCATCATGGACGCCCCACCCTGCCGCTCGGCCACGACGGCCTTCTTATCCCCCAGCGCCATATTTTCGTCGACGCAGTGACCGTCACAATCCCTAGCGCCGATGTCTCCTGCTTGGCAGACCTTTGTTCTCTTAAGCTTCCAGAAGATCCCTCCGGGATTCGATCGGAGGGCCCAACAAGTGCAGATGCAGCAGAATACAGCAGCTCCAGATGCGATCACAAAAGAATGAAGTGAGTAGTGGTAGGACTCGTCCATCCAAGGCACATGCAGGGCGAGGGCGGCATCAAACCCTAGATTAGAAGACACATCACGAGGACGATGAAGGACTAGCCAGAAGGATGTGGTGATTGATTAAAACAAGGGTTTGCAATCGGAACGAAGAAAATTTTGCTATAATTTTCTCCTTGCGATCGATCGATCGATGCGAGGAAGGATTAGAAATTCCGAGGCGCGCTCGAACCTTCATTGCCAATAAACCAACCCGAGAAAATATAAAAAGATACCTCTATTTTCGTTGTGATTTTTGTGCCGAGAATTTTATCCGATGCGGTCAGGATGAATTTGTAAGTTGCTCAGGTGTGTTGGAGCGGTGATGGATCCACCGTCCACGCGTGCTTGACCAGATATTGAACGGGAAAGAGGCTTTAGTTGGTCCCACCTCCTGTGCGAATCCTTTCTATGGCGAACCTAAGCCTAGAATATATTGATTTTATGTAAAATAAATGTATGAAAATTACAATTTTACTGAATGCCTTTGTTTTTTAAACAATTATATTAATAAAAAAATTTATTTTGTTTTTTATTTTTTATATTCAGATTTAGATTCTAAATAAAAAGTTGATCATTAAAATAAATTCAAAAAACACAAATGAATCCTGATAAATAATTAAATATCATTAATAGTTTGAATTGCAAATGTTTAATTTAAATTATGTGAATATCAAATCATAATTATTTGAGATATTATATCACTTCTTTCCATTTTAATATATGTGTAGGCAAAATCAATTACTTTGTTTTATTCTTGGAGAGGATTGAGGGTATTCTTTAAAAAATTTGACAACAAAAAAAAAAATATATATGTATATATAGAGGAATGATCTCCTACACAACTCTTATGTGAGCACTCATGAGTACCTCTATCATCCACCGTCCGATCGGATGAGCACTATAGCCCAACCTTGAACCCTAGGGGATCGGACGGTGGATGATCGAGGTGCTCACATAAGAGTTGTGTAGGAGATCATTCATATATATATATATATATACATGGGTGCTCACGTAAGAGTTGTGTAGGAGATCATTCATATATATATATATATATATAATTTTTAAAAAATATTATATTTTATAGTTCAACAATTTATCAAAGGGCACGTGCTAATTCCCAAAAGACATACTAAGATTTCTGAATTACTAACGGGCACTGATACTACATTAAT